>KZ807561.1:200132-220621 GCA_000696205.2 Oncopeltus fasciatus
TATTTATTTATAACTATTTATAATCACTCTAGATTTTTCTAAATGCCTTCTAAGGTCTTGCCTTACTTAAAATAGATCTTTCTCAATATTTTAGTGGGTCTTTGCAAGACTGAGCAAACAAATTAATATATAGAGATGTTATGTTTTTATTTAGATATGAAATACTGTAAATAATTTCATAATATATTTTCTTTGATTTTTAAAATTTGTTTTTAAATAAGCATTTTAGATAATAAATTTGGTTATAAAAATTTTAGTTCTTTAAGGTTGTCATAGCACATGAGAAAAGTATTTTAATCAATTTGCTTAGTAATTCTGTAAGAAAGTGCTCTTCTTACAGTTGTTTTAGGTAAACCCGAAATTAAAGCTATATATTTTTACTTATTCTTTTTTTCACCAAACGACTTCTTCAAGAATTAAAATTAAAAAAATGAGTAAGACACAATTGCATGCCCTCTAGCCATCGCAATTTTTGTATTTATTTTCTCGCTCTATTTCATTTTAAGTTATTCTCTTTATGTTTTAACTTTATTATTATTTCTTTTTTATTGTCGTATTTATTAATTACAGTCTATTAAAAATGATAATTTGTAATTTGATTACACTATAAGAAAAATAAAACAAATAAGAAGCTACTCATGAGAAGATAGAAAGAAAGAAAGAAAGAAAATAAATAGAATCTCTTTTCCAGGAGGCCCCGAGGTCATCTTCGTTTGAGTCGTCGGGAAGGGTTGTAAGGATTAAGTTGAAGGACAGAGCCTGCAAATAGTTTTGGGTATATTTCATTTGATTGTTGAAGAAAAGAAAGAAGAGGTAGAAAATGAGGTTTGGCACTGAGGGAATATTGAAGTCATTCTAAAGTGAAGAGTTGGATATATAATGGGGAGCATTATTTTGGAAATTTTAGATTGAAAGGATTTGATTCTTTATGTGTTTTTTAACATTAGCTTTTTAGCTTGGCAGCACCCCAAAGTTCTGCACCCTATTGCAGGTTGTTTAAAATAACACCAGAGGAGAGGGTGTATTAAACAAACAGAGAAATAAAGACTGTGTTTTTAATGAAAATAAAACAATTTATTAAAAAAAAAAAGGATAGAAAAGAGTTATAGAAAAATAGAAACAAAAAAAATATGAACTCTTCTGTGTTAAATCTTAAAGATAAGGGTTAAGAGGACTGTGTACAACGATTCTCATAGCACATAAGAAATGTATTTTAATAAACTTGCATAGTAATTATCTAAACTATGTATGTATAGTAATACATATGTATATTTACTACTATATATACATGTCTAGTGACTATGTAAAGTAAACTTTATATGTAGTAATGATGGCATAATGGCTCTCATCTAAGTTTGAGTCTTTACCTTTGAATTAAAAACTCAAAGTAAAAAAGACTTCAAACAAAACAACAGATATCATATCATTAACAAATATCTTAAATATATATTTCTTGGTATGTTATTACCCAAAAATATAGAAAAATATTTGAAAATTACCACACTTCTGCTTCTAATAGAATTTCAGCCCATGGACTTCTTTGAACTTCTTCAACATGTAAATTTTTAATAGAAATATTCATTACTAACAAAACCTCATCCTTTTTGCCCAATTCATACATGCATGAACTTAATTTGATGCAATCTACTAGTCAATACATGTTGCAGCTTATCAGTAAATTCATTTTGAACATTTAATCTCTTTACAATTGATGAATCATGCTCATTTAAGGTATTTTGGAACAAAAATTTAGGTATATCCTCTAAATCACAATTTTTCAAAATCAAGTTAGCCTTTTAAAACGTATGGGTAAGTTTGTTACGTAATAAATATTTAAAAGTTTTAATTATATAATGAACTATTTTGTCTGTAACTTAAGACTAATATAGGAGTGCATCAATAGTTGAGACCTGGTGAGAAAAGAAGAGAGGGCAATGTAAAGGAGATATAGGTTTGGGAAATAGTGGTTTGCATGGATTAGGAGTTTTAAAAGAGGAATTGCCAAAGTTTTTAATTGGTTTATTTATAACCTACAATCTGTACAAACCAATACTCCTCTATCTACCAGTACTCTATCTAGACAAGCCTCTATCTCCTCCCACCACATTTCGGCATCACTCTCTTCTTTTCATACGATTTCTCCCCGAAAATTAATGAAATCTCTCAAGCCTAAAGCCACTCACCTCCACACCATTAGCAAACTCAACTAAAGTTGAGTTGAACTGCCTAGAAGACAGTTAAAAGATCTTAATGCCTCTTTCCCACCAATCTATCACTGTCTACTATATTTCCTGTTCTTCCAGGATTATTTGACATTAGAACAATTGCCAGACTACTTACATAGGACTTAAAATCTCTTATTAACCACCATCTTAACAGTATAAAAAAATTCTGGCAAGAATTCTGCTACCTCGCACTATACTTTCCAACCATTCATCCTGCACTTTTTGACCAAGTTTCCTATCTCTGCTCTGCACCTTCCTGAACGACTTCTTCCTGAATTTTACAAATTAATTTAGACCCTTCCAACATCAATGACAGACATGGCAAAGAATAAACATCCTCTTACACAAACATATTTCACATTTTAAAACTATTTTAGTCAAAAATACCATTATCCCAGTTATCAGTTTCCAATTTACATCCATATCATACATACTTCCAATGATCTTGGCCTCCTCCTCTACCTGGTTTTATTTATTTCCTTCACATACTATTTCACTTCCTAAACTTAAATACGTTGTTTCCCCCACTGACTTCTCCTTTGTTCATTCCCTCCTTTCTATTTTTCCTTTACTTTCATTACCTTTATTGGTCAGACTTGTCAGACAATCTCTGCCATGATTACTAGGTTTTTATGTGTAATCATATATATATATATATATACATGAACTTGAAAACACACACACATGTACATACAATTTTAAATGCATATTTATAACTTTTCCTATGTAATATCGATCGAAATTATAATTGAATTCATCAAACGTTGTACCTTGAANTATATATATATAAATCAATTTTTTTTAAATGTATTATTTTCAGATAGAACATGATGATGTATGAAAAATGTAACTTACTTCCCAGTGTTATTTTGTTGTTTAATTGAATACCTTTATATTACAATTTCACATAACTTATTAACTTTAGAAGCTGCATTTGTTTAATTTAAAATGTTTCAACCATGAAGATGGCTTGCATGGCAGGCCAAAACACTAACAAGAAATGATACATTTTTATTGGTTGGAATTTTTTTCTGAAATCTTTTTTCACTAAACCTCCACAATTGATGTACTTATACACCACACGGCCAATTATCTTCTACTCGCCTTATGACTAAAAGTATGCTGTAATTTAGCTTAATAATTTAATAATCTAATTAAATTAAATAATCAATGAGGCAACACTATTATATGTGTATTTTCTAATAAAGTGTCTTCTCCCCAAAAATAAAAATTGCAGCCACCTCTCAAAATATGACATTTTTTATTTAAAGACCAGCAAATTCAACATTTAAATATAATTAAGATTTTTTGACCTCAATTTTTCTTTTTATTTATTTACCTCAATCTATTTCTTTGAACAGATTTCTCTTAGGGTAATCAAGCTATCCTTGTTGGTATCATAATACCACTTTTTTAAACTGAAGCGTTTAAGCTGAATTCTTTATTTAAATTTAGACATAATTTAGATATACACTAAAGTATATTTCAATTATTTTTTTCATTTATGTACTACAAATTAAGTACAAAATTTGAGATCTAATATGTCTTGGAATGCTAATGTTAGTAGATCCAATTTTCATTTTAGCTTAATGAAGCATAATAAACTACAATATTGATTTATTTAATTTTAATTGAAAGTATTTATTCAATATGAATCCCCAATTTAAGTCAGTTTTAATAATGCTGTCTTGTCCATGATTTTAAAAAGATTATTACTGAACTTATTTGTGTTTTTGTATACATACTATCAAATTCTTAACTTATTTATTTTTCTGTATACGTAGTATCAAATTACTTCTCATTTGAATTTGAGTTACATTAAGGGGATGTTGATATATTGGCAAATTAAATAATTTGTAAATATCTTCTTTTGTTAAATGTTAAACAAAAATTGGTTAAAACATTAAATATTGTATGTATTAAATACTGTTCTACATTTTTTTAATGTGACATTTTGTGGCAAATGGATATTAAAGCATATCTTTAAAAAAAAATGTGTTAGTTACTTTCTGTTTTCTCATACTTACATGCTCTCTGTAACAATTGTTATATTCACTGAATCACTTGCATATAAGGATTGTAAAAGTTGTCCATTATGTGTTGGGATGAAATAAAAATTTTTCACTGTTTTCATGTGTGAATCCCTTATTGGGAATTCCCATGCACTGCTTTTAGAGAAAGACAGAGAGACAAGGTAGTGAAAATTTATTAATTCGACACCATATCATATTAAACATTCTATGAGAGGTTACTAAAAGATCAAAAAACTAAATTAATAAAGTGATTAAAATACTGGAGAACCAAAAATCTCTTATATTTATGTGTCTCCTAACTACTTTAATGTGTGATAACCCATTTCATTAAGATTCTATGATGAATAGTTGTGGGAAAAACTTTTCAAATTCAAGAAGTTTTAATGTCACCAAAGCTCTCTTCAAGTACATATAATCAAGCTGCCTTAGTGTCTAAAAACTAAATGTTTTATGTCTTATTAAATATTACATTTTATATTTATAAAATAACTTTGAAGGCCTCAAGATCAATGGAATATTTCAACTCTTCGTATAAAAATCATGTTTGATTTTTTAATAGGAGAGCTAAGTTAATTTGTGAATAGAAGCACACAGCTACAGTTTTTATAACCTACTTTCGAAGCTGTCTTCAGTAAATTTAATTGAACACATAACTCGATGCCCAAAAGAAGGACAGTATTTTCTTTCAATATTTTTCTCGATTCCTCCATTATGAACTGAAGTTGTCACTAAACCTATTGGTACAATGGTGAACCCCAACAAGCTTCCAGTTATAAGGGGACCTTGGAAATATTTTTGCTAATCCCTAGTTGTTTTACATATTTGTGGGGTAGTATGTCTACCTCCTCACCGTAATATAATATAAAATTCATTTTTATCTCCCCTTTAACAGGTAAGTTCTAAACAAGGCTTTTTTTTTTTTTAACCCTTGCTCCACTGAGCTCACTTCAAATATAGACTCGCCTGAAGTACTGTGGTCATCAGTTAGTGGTGATGGACGTCGGTAGCTCGCCTCCTGGTTCCCCCTAGTGCTACAGGCACTGGCCACGTGGCTGTACCTCGAACACCTGAAACACTCCTTCCCACGGACAGGTCACTCGGCTAGCCTGGCGTGCTCTAGCCCACCCCAACGCGCGCACTTCTTTCGCCTGCTGATATCTTCCCAGCTGTCCCCTCACTTCGTAAAGATCAGCTGTATAGGCATCCATGCTGATCTTGGCCAGCTCCCATGACTACAATGCATGCTACAATCTTCCCCAGGGAGGCTGACAGTAATTTTTCACCACTTGACTAGAATTTATTCCCAAAACAATTTATACTCTTAATAGCTCTTCTTGATCCTCGAATTAGCTAGGCTTGATGAGGAATTTGAGGTAATCAAAAAATTGCTCAAAAGGTTCGTCTTCTCTCTGCTTTCTGTTGAAAAATTTTAAAAACTCATAACTTAATTGTTTGTGTAAGACACATGTAGAATGCGATTAACAGTTTCTTCTTGGGGCCGCTAATTTGATATCGGCTGAAATAATTTCAGGCTTGTATATAGTTTGAATCAATTTTCAATTGCTGCAAACTATATGAGAACCTCGTCTTTAAACCTATTGAATGAATTCCAACAGGCATCCTTGTGGTATTGAAATCCTCGACTTCAACTTCAGCTTTAATCAGTTCTAAATTCATAGCGCCATTTTAACTAATTTCTAGAACAATCTTTATTTACTGAATTATTCAGCTTTGCTTACGTATGTGCCAAGGAACCTTACAAAAGTCTGTTGCCTGACTCTTATTAATTTCTCTGATCCGGTTCCGAACACAACAGCTTTAGCAGCTGCTCATTTCCTATGTTTCACTAAAGTTTTATAAAAATAATTAATAAGGAAATTTAATTTCACGCCTAATATTCTACATGTATATTCTACACTTTTTTGTAATTCAATGAACAACAAAGATATTGCCTTTACAAATTTTGTTATCCCTCCCCATTCCCTTTTTTCCTCATCTGATTTAAACCGAAAATGAATTACTTCAAAAGATTGCAATGAAAATATATTTATAAAATTTTCATCATGCAGGAGCTCCGTTTCATTACAGATGGATATAATAAAAGTAAATGAGAAAACTTAATTTATTAGTCAGAGAGAATAATTATACTCAGAGGTAGCTCTTGACTGGCCGGGAAGGTAGAGTGGGGGAAATGTTCAACCGTCTTATTTAGATTTTTAAATCTTTCTTAATAAGTATTTTTCGTTAAACATGACAGATTATGTTATTTTAGAACATAATTGTTGAAACATTACATTTTGCATCGGATAAATTCTATAAAAATTTTTGAAGCTCAAATCAGTACAATTAATTAAAATAATTATGCTTTTCTGTAAATTTTTTTTTTCAAGAGTATATGAATAAAACGCCTAATTATGTTCAACTAATTTTCACGAATTAATATAAAAATGCAAAGAAGTGTTTTTTTGGGTGAAATAGCGTTGGTAGATGTTTGCTGGACACATTTATTTATTACAATCTGTTAATAAACATCTTGAAATAGATGACACATAAGATATCTACAAAAAATAAAAATATACGTACATAATGATACATCAGTGTGCAGGGAGAAGGGGCCCATCGACCCCATTCCTAATAAGTTTAGGCATTAAGGCCCAGGAGGTCGCGAGGTCATCTCCATTTTATTCGCCGGGGAAGATTGTAAGGACTGGAAGTATGGATATATGTAATTTCTCGTTTGCTGCACCACTGCTGAATAGCATCAAGCTGGTTTTGTAAAATGTAGAAAGTGGTTTTGAAATCAGGATGGAAGTAATTTTAGAGACTACCGTTGTCAAAAGGTTTATGGGGGAAGGGAGCAGAACTCCGAAATAATAAAAAAGGGTAGAACATGGTTTGGAGGTTATTGAATATTGATGGTGGAAGAACATGAGAGATGGCAGGCATTGGGGAAGAGGTATTTCTTGTCTTGGCTGGTGGGTCACCTGTGCATAAGAGAATCCTAAATCCACTCTTCTGGTGGGGAATGGTAGAGGCCTTCTAGCTGCAGATGTTAAGTTTTGCTTTCTGATGGGCTGGGTCCGCAGCTTTAAATCTTTGTAGACCTGGCAGCTTTTATAATATGCGGAATGGTTATTGTACAAAAAAAAAAAAAAATACCGCAATACATATTTTGAATAAATTCGCTACATTGGGGCACCACCTGAATCACAAAGGAGCGATCCCAAAAAAAAATCAGTGAGATCCTTAGAATACCGTTGGGATAATGTATTGTTAAAGACTGAGGTAGCAGGTAATGAGAAACCAGATCCGTTCCGAGGGGTAACTTGCCACTTGGAGGAAATCGTAATTTCCTAAGAAATGCTTCTCAGCTCCTCTAGACTTGCCTTCTACATTCTACGAAGTAATAAAAGTTGCTAACTAGCATCCCAGTAGTCAATGCCAGATCGCTCGGCTTAGAGCAGCGGGATGGTCCCTTGCAATACCAGCGACTGTGAAATGAGGGACAGTAACTAGTGAGTCTTTGTAAGATTTATTTTATTAAATGGTCTTTATGAAATTTCGTAACTGTCTCTGTGTGATGTAAGAGATGCATCATGTACCGAATTTCTTCAAAATATGCGTTGTAGATTTAGTATTTTTATTAGTCTTATTGGACCACACTTTTTGACTCAGTACGCAAATAGCAAATTTCTTTGAATATTGTTGCGGGTTTAGTATTTTGGAAAATTTCAACCCCATTACAAATAAGAATAACGTAAGTGCAACACTTGAATTAGGGGGAAAAAAGGAGGGGAAGGGGGGTTCATAGTTCATACAAATTTACGCATGCTTCCACTCACACGTTAAAACAGAATTATTTATCTATAATATGTAAGTTACAATGGGAACCCATTATTTAAGAAACTCTTAGTTCCTATTAAACAATTAATGCGAGGGACATAATTAATATTTACTTTGTCTCTATGTTCTCCTACAATATCTTGTCAAACCGTTATTTATCCAAGTATTTCTACATTTATATCATTGTTTTAAAAGACAATTCATGTAATTCAATTTTTTATCATTCAGTCTGCCGATTGCAAAATGTAACAACAATGGTCCTGGTAACAATCTGAATTCAGAATTTTTTTTCTATTGAACTAATTTGAAAACAACGAAATCGAAATGCAAAAAGAGGAAGAAGAAAAAGCTTGAAATAGTTTCATTATAAGTGGAGGGAAGCAGTAGAGAAAGAAAAAGCATAAGCTAAAGATTGCGAACGATGAAAGATAGAGGACGAAGGGGGAGGGCGAGTAGGATTTGATTAAGCAGGGGACGGACACCTGGTCGTTTGTCAAGCCCAGTCCTCTTCCTACCAATTATAACAGTGCTCGAGCAACCCCCCCCCCCCCCCCTTTCAGCCTTCTCCTTTTCGACAATATTAAATTAAAAACTTTCTCTTCTCCAAGACTTGCCTCATTTGGCCAGAATCTGTATCCTTCTCACAATCATTCCCCACCACTGCATTTCAGGCCAGATATTTTAATGCTTAACAATGTATGACGATTTCGAATGAAGTCTCATAGTTTGACTGCAATTCCGTTTGTGTCCTGACGACGAACACTTCTTTTTCACAGGTGAGCTTCATATTACCCTGCGGTGTTTAATGCTGACAATCATAGTTGAACAAGAGAACTCTATCCTGGTAGAATTATCGGAAAATTAGTAGTATCCGGACTCTTGAAGTCTGCCTTCAACCGTCAAAAAGCCTTCTTCATCGGAGAATTTTACTCTGTACTCGGAGTTTTCTAGAGTGGAAAACCCCCCACCCCCCAATGTCATTAACCTCCACTCTTTGTCAAAGACCATCCAGGAACCAACTCCTCAAGTGCCCAACCAGCCACTTCCACAACCCAGACTGAGATCATTGTCACGGGCTTGGACGCTAACCTCAGCCAAAAGTCAACCACGATCCAGCCCAGGCATAAAGATCCACTTCCTCATCGCCAGTCGCCCAGGAGAGTGTCCTCCTACTTCTCTCATAAACCTTTTTACAATAGTAGTTTCTAAAATGACTTCCTCATCTACCTTAATGAGTTATTCCTCTACTAGATCCTTTTTTGTTTTCCTTTGAATTTCTAAGGGCATTCAAATACACAAGCGAGCTAAAACTGACTCTGGGAGACAAAGGTAAAGACATTTTTTTACTTTATGAAAATTGACTAACAAGAAATAAAAAAATTCAACATACCAGGGTACACTACATACCGAACTGATCATCTAGATGCAGGAGCTCACTGCGCTCCTCATTCAAACTTCTTATAATAATGTAGTACATTCCACTCCTACAGACCCTCTCCAATCTACTTCTGTATCCATCCATACTAGCAACCCTCCAATCACCCTTTCTGTAGTGTATTGCCCCCTTGAGAAATTTATCATGTCTGGTCAATTCCAAGAGAAATCTTTTCCGTTTCCTCTCTGGCAGAGATCATAGTGCAAAACACTTACAGTAGGGTAGAAGAACGACTAACTCCTGAGGCCATACTCTGTATAATGCTATCTCCTCTCAAAATCTCTCCACTCAACTGTTGACCTGTTGGCGAGGGTTGAAGCCAAACTTTTGAATGTTTGCTAATAAGCAGTGCATGGTGGATATTTTTTCCATATCAGGAAAGCGTTTGATAATAGCTGGAGGCATTATATACTTAAATCCTTAAAGGAGTGGGGTTTACTTGGAAACTTGCTCCGTGCAGTCCAGGGTTTTATAAGAGAAAGATACATCCGGGTAGCTGTTGGAGCTGTGCTCTCTGATTCCAGAATTCTATTAAATGGAATTCTTCAGGGCTGTGCCCTTAGCCCAAATCTTATCGGCGTTTGTATTAATGGGATTACTGAATGTTTAAAAAAGTATGAAATGGGTACTTGTTTATGGATGACTTCGGGATAACCTGCTTTTCGGAAACTTTGGAGTTCATCCATAGACAGTTCCAGGCGGCGGTAACCAGGCTAAATCAGTGTTTAAAAATTGGCCTTCAGATAGCTCATGACAAACCATAGTGCATTTTGTTCTTCAGAAGACGCACCACACTGAACCCGCAACCCATTATGGTAGAAGGAGTGGAACTTGCTTTCAATGAAGAAGTTCGCTTTCTAAGACTTTTGTTGGACAAGAGGCTCACTTGGCTTCACCATATAAAAGAGCTTAAAAAACGTTGTGCCGACAAGAAGAAAATAAATTATTTAAGTCACACTAGGTGGGATAGTGGTCGGACACCATTCCAGGTGATTTTTGAGGCATTGATTTTGTCCAAGATAGACTATGGGAACTTTATTTTCGGTTCTGCGGATCCCAGTGCCTTCCAGTTGATGGATTCTATTCTTTATGGCGGTCTCCGTGTGGTTGCCGATGCCTTTCGCAGTAGCCCTTTAGCTTATGTTGTGAGACAGGGATTAAGCCTTTATTAATTCGGAGACATATTCTGGCTATCAGGTATTTAAGTAAGCTGTCAGAGTATCAACCACACCCTTCTTTTGATTCAAAATTTTGGCCAAGGTTTGGAAGAGCCTATGCTCGCTCTTTTTGAACCATGCCATTAGGTCAGAAAATGTTCTGTGTGACTAATGTGCTAATATGATGGAAATACTCTTCCTCGACCGATAGTGGAGCTACATGGACTGTCCCCCAGCCGAAAATTATTGTTAGCAAGAGGTTTGAAAGGATATGAGCCCCCTCCAAGCACCAACTCTCCTTCTTAGTATCTTTAGCAGTTTTCCTCATGAGGGTATGATTTTTACTGACTACCTTAAAAATGAATGCTTAGCAGCATGCGCCTTTTTGATGGAGAAGGAACTCATAAATATAAATTGCTAGCATTATGTAGCATTTATGCTGCTGAGTTTTTTGTTGTTTTTTTTGTGCTGTGCACAGACATGACTGAAATTTCTAAGTAATATTAATGAAGTGATTATTATATAAATCAAAATTTTGAACAAGATTAGGTAAAATAACTTAATAAAAATATTAAATATTAAATACTTATTAAAATAAATAAGAGCGTAAAAATGGAAGTAAAAAAATTGAGAAATTCATGTTGTTCCAAACTCTAGATATCTGGGTATTAATATCAAGACAAATTTGAGTAGGCTCTTCAATTCCTGCAATGTTTACATCTTAATGAATAATAAATCTCAACCATTTGCACAAACTGTTAACACATAAGTAGGGTAAAAAAAGCCTGGGCCACGCAAATGGGGAAAATGGTGGACATCCAAAAACAATCAAGCCGCTTCTGGCAGCGCTCATAGTTTTCCTCCAAACCAACCTCATCGCTCGTGACGACATAGGAGCAAGCTTTTCGCAGGTGATGGTGTGTCAAGGGATTTTATGCGAACTTCCTGACTCACCACTTGCGAAGTCATAGGAGAGACCTACATCGCAGGTGGCCCCAAGGATGATAGCAAAGTTCCCTGTAACCATAACATAACTCACCCAGGTGAATTTCCTAGCCTATGATCCTTGAGAGAGGCTAATTCCTCCCCCCTCCCCTGTTACTAGCCCTAATTGGGTACCATTCTTCATTGAATGGGGGAAAAATCAGGCAGGCATAACGGTTTGCTGATCACACACTCTAGTGTGCAGTGGGTCCAGAATACATACAACCTTAACATGTATTTCCCTCTTGGGCCTATATGGCCTGCCCCGGGACTGGTTTATTTTTTTTAAGTAATTAAATATAATAATCTCCCATGGAACTAATCTAGGACTTTGTATTTTTTTATTTTTTTATAGCGAAATTCATTAAAATGTGTATTGTGGGTTTAGTATTTCGGAAAATTTTATTATATTGCTGGGTCTATATGTAATTTCACAGTTGACAATACTGTACGTCAATAAGCGAATTTCCTCAAAATGTGTGTAATGGATTTAATATTATATTTTTCATAGTTTTACAGTAACCCACGTGAAATTTGGTGGAGCACATCTTTTTGACAGAAGGGGTGCGTTATGAGGGATATTCTAAAAAAATATGTCCTTTGGGTTTAGTATGTCAGATAATTTTTATTGTAATATAGGATTTATGCAACTTTATAATTGACCTTTGTATGATACCGAGATGCGAATATCTACAAAAATATGCGTTGAAGGTTTAATATTTTAAGATTTTTCTAAAACCTTCAGGATATTATGAGGAATTTTGTGAATCACACGTTTATGAACTTGGTGCTAATTTATTTAAAATATGTGTTAAAGGTTTAGTATTGCAGAAAATTTGAGTTATTGTAGGGTTTTTATGTAATTTTGAACTAAATCAACATTTGATGAATGGGATATTAGTATATTAAGGAAATTTCTCCTTATCGCATTCTTGTCTAAAAATATAAGTGTCTAAAATAAAGTAAAAATACAAAACCCTCACGACATTTTTGGCGAAGTTCGCCCGTTGAAAGCACTTGAAGGGATAAATGTTATACACAAGGAACCTGAAATTGAGGAAGGCAGTCATAGCCACGGTGGAGTAGCGATCTACATTCGTAATGAAATTAGATCCCAAGAAATAAAAATAAATACTACTCTTCAAGTTGTAGCAGCTAAAATATATATCCCTTAACAGTAACAGTATGCTGTGTATATCTACCAAATTCACTATGGAATTTGCATGATATATCACATGTAGGTAGGTAGGTAGGATCGGGTTTAGAAGCGATCAACCCTTATTATTACGCCCAATCATCACTTAGCAGTCCCTTAGCAATCCTCCTTAGCAGTCCCTTAGCACTCCTTATCAATCCTCCTTAGCTTAGCAGTCCTCCTCCTTAGCAGTCCCTTAGCAATCCTCCTTAGCAGTCCTCCTTAGCAATCCTCCTTAGCAGTCCCTTAACAGTCCCTTAGCACTCCTTAGCAGTCCCTTTACAGTCCCTTAGCACTCCTTAGCAGTCCCTTAGCAGTCCTCCTTTTTTCTTATCTTTTCTTTCTTTTTCTTTTTTTTTGCTGTGTTAGCCTCCCTTGCAACCACTTAGGGTCATTGGAGGGAGGGGCTATCTACAGGTTGCCACCCCATTTTAAACACCCATGGCTCAGGACAACCTTCTATATTATAAATAAAAGATTGACCTGCGCGGGATTTGAACCCGCGGCGTCAGGATTGCGAGATCCGTACGGATCCCCTGAGCTATCCCGGCGCCCCCAAGCAGTCCTCCTTAGCAGTCCCTTAGCAGTCCTTAGCAATCCTCCTTAGCAGTCCCTTAGCAGTCCTCCTTAGCAATCCTCCTTAGCAGAACCTTAGCTAAGGGTTAGGATTGGTAATTCTGCTAAGGGACTGCTAAGGAGGATTGCTAAAGGACTGCTAAGCTAAGGAGGATTGCTAATGGGCTGCTAAGGACTGTTAAGGAACTGCTAGGTACTGCTAATGAACTGCTAAGGAGGGACTGCTAAGGAGGAGGATTGCTAAGGACCGCTAAGGGACTGCTAAGGAGGATTGCTAAGGGACTGCTAAGGAGGATTGCTAAGGAGGATTGCTAAGGAGGATGCTAAGGGACTGCTAAGGAGGATTGCTAAGGGACTGCTAAGGAGGATGCTAAGGAGAATTGCTAAGGGACTGCTAAGGAGGATTGCTAAGGGACTGCTATATCACAGGTATTCGACCAACTTCCATCTCCTGTCCTCATTCTTGGCGACTTCAGTGTACACCATATTTCATAGGGCTCCCGACAAATCCCTCCTAAAGGATCTATACTTTATGATCTACTGTCTGACTTAAACCTTGTAACACTAAATAATGGTTCTCCGACCCACACCTCTGTTAGCTCAGGCTCAATGGATACAGTTGACCTGAGCATTGCTTCGCCATCTGTGTCTTTGTCTATGAATTGGCACACTCTAAATCATACTCACCAATCTGACCACTTCCCGATTATCATAAGGCACAATAGCATACGTCACAACTTCAAAGCACTTCCCAAATGGAACACCAATAAAGCTGACTGGAATAAGTACCAAAATGAATTTAAGGTCCCTAACTTGACCGGCGAAATAGAAAACGACACAAAAATTTTCACTAATGCAATAATTTTGGCAGCTAAAAAATCAATTCCTTTCTCCACACCAATCAGCTTTCGGAACCCTGTGCCATGGTGGAATGAAGAGTGTAAAAAGGCTAACCAAGAGAAGAAGAAAGCACTAAATCGGTTTCACAGGCATTTTACTACTGTAAATCTAATAGAGTATAAAAAAGCTAACGCTAAAGAACGAAGATTAAAAGTATTGGCAAAGAATAAATCATGGCTGGAATATGTTAGCTCACTTCGGGATGATACTCCTTCAGCTGAAGTGTGGAGAAAGGTTAAGTCCTTGAGTGGAAGAAATACACTTCCTGAAGTGCCAATAATTAAATTAAATAATTCCTACATCAATGACCCAGGGCAAGTAGTCGAAATGTTTGGCCACCATTATGAAAGTATCTACAGCACCAGTTCATATAACGAATACTTGCAACAATTGAAAGAGAGAGGGGAAGCAAGAGAACTCAACTTTGACTTGGAAAACACAAGAAAGCTTCCATACAATCAGGATTTCACACTAGGTGAGCTTGAAAGAGCCTTGGAATCAATAAATATTTCATCAGCCCCAGGTAGCGACAGTGTAACCTACAAGATGATTAAAAACCTTCCTTCTGCTGGGAAACATGCTCTGCTAGATCTCTATAATTCATTGTGGAAATTCAAAGTATACCCGAGCTGTTGGAAAACCTTGATGCTCATTCCTATTCTCAAACCCAACAAAGATCCCCATCTGCTCGACTGCTATAGAGAGCTATTGTCAATAATAAATAAATTATTGACTTATTAAAGTGTTAGAAAATAAGAACCTGATTATTCCCTACCAGGCAGGATTTCGAGAAGGATACAGTACACTTGACCAGCTCACTGGGTTGGAAGATCATGTTCAGAACGCATTCAAAGAAAGAAAACACTGAACTGCGATATTTTTCGATCTTAAACAGGCCTATGATCGAACGTGGAGATTTAATATAATTCGTCAACTCCACAGATGGAATTTCAGGGGAAGACTTCCACTTTTTATAAAAGATTTCCTGGACAATAGATATTTTAGAGTAAGAGTTGGACATGCAGTTTCCTCGTCTTTCTTTCAGGAAAACGGGATAATGCAGGGGTCAAACTTGAGCTGCACACTGTTCCTCATATCCATTAATGAGATTTTTAATAATATCCCAGACAGTATAGAGAAATCAATATTCGCTGATGACATTACCCTATACATGACTCACTCAAGCGAAAATTACGAAACTGAGCAATTGCAAACTGCCATCAATGTCATCAGTGATTCTGCATCAGATTTAGGATTGTGTTTCTCCGAAAATAAAACTGTGGCTATGCACATTTGTAGACTCCGACGACCCCATAACCATCCAAACCTCCATCTGAGTGGTCAGAAAATTGCGTTCAAGGACAATCATAAGTTCTTGGGCCTAGTCCTAGATTCAGCATTAAGGTGGAGAGACCACATAGACTACATTACAAAGAAATGCGAAAATTCTATTAAATTACTAAAAGTATTGAAATGGGGAGCTGATACCAAAATTTTGCTTCGAGTCTTTGATACATTAGTACGCTCAAAACTCGATTACGGATGCCCAATCTACTCATCAGCTCGGAAATCCTGGCTTAAGAAAATAGACCGTCTCTATAATTGTGGTTTAAGAATATGCCTTGAGGCATTCAGAACAAGTAATTTGGACTCCTTATACATAGAATCGAATCATCTACCACCATGCCTTAGAAGAGCTCAAATAACCTTAGCCTTTGCAACTTCCATTTTAGCGAAACCAAACCACATTCTTCACAAAAAGATAATAGAACTTCCACTGAAACAACCCTACCACTTAATGCAAACTCGTATCAGACCCCTGGGAATAAGATTTATTGAATTGGTTTCAAGCATATCTGAAGAAATTTATTCTATGCTCTTACACAATATAATTATGGGAATATAACTGAATATCCGGCACCTTCATCAGACTTTGATCCATCTGTAAAGATGATTGTGTGATCCTTATATTTCTGAATAGCCTCGGAGTAAAGTTTCCTATAAATGTCATCCGGTGAGTCCTGTTTGTAGTACTTTTTTGCAAGACTTAAAAAAGGAGAGTTGTTTTGGCCGTAGATATTATTCTTAGATGATTTTAGTGGGGGTTCGGTCAAGATAGATCCAAAAAACACAAATTTAAAAAATTTATTTTTTAATAAAGGATTATCTGCCGACATTTCGGCTTACATTGTAAGCCATCTTCAAGGCTACCATGAATATGAGAGAGAACGTCCTGTCCCTAAGTTAACATTTCCATGACTGAGCTTCCAGTCAAGACATATTGTAGGGCTCAAAGGTCAAATGGTTCTAAAACAAACAACGGTGCATTGTAGGGATTAGCTCCATGGGAGAATAAGATATTTAATTATTATGAATAAAATATTGTAGGAGTCAAAGGTCAAAGATAATCCGTAATCATATCAAAATAGGGGAGGGGGTGGGGGATTAGCTCCATATGTCATGTGACCTCCCAAATGTTACAAGGAGTTTTGGCATAAAAATTTCTGAGGGGTGAGTGGTTCAAAGTACACAGCTAAGCATAAACACATAACAATTGTGGGGGGGGGGCGAATTAGCCTCCCTTAAGGGGTAGGAATTCGCCTAGATAGGTTGCATAATGGTTACAAGGAAATTCACCTGGGTAGCTTATGTTATGGTTACAAGTAAATTCGCTAAAATCTTTGGGAACCTACTAGCGAGGTAGGTCTCTCCTACGACTTCGCAAGTGATGTGGTTCTGGAGGTTTGGAGGGAAACCCTGAGCGTCACCATTTTCCTTATTTGTGTGGACCAGAAGCGACTTTTCTACCCTACTCACTTCCTCGATTATTAATTAGTCATTGAATCAAATAGAAAACTCGTCTAAATAATTGGCACCTTATTAAACAATACTGGAGAAATTATTCAGGGTTTCGGCCTGGATCATAAAAATAAAATACTCCAAAATTGTTGGGTAGTTATTTTATTATTAGGTAATAATAAAATCATTGAAATTTTGGAGTATTATATATTTCTGATCTCTGCAGAAACCCTAACTAATTTCTTCAGCATAAAACTCGACGACCAAACAACTTCCAACTTATTAAACAATGTTAATATTTCGAAACAAAAATAACTGAATATATTTAACTATTTAACAAGGCCGACAATCTATATATATAAAAAAATTGGAAGAGTGTATGTATGTAACGTATGGACTTTAAAACGGCTGGGCCGATTATGATGAAATTTTCAGGGAATCCTCAGAATATTCAGGCGGGAAACACTATGAAGTCTGATTTTTGATTTTCGGTCTGCGGGTGGAGGGGCTTGTCAAAATCAAATTTTCATATTGCACCACCAATAACATATTTATTTTTTTTTGGCTCTTTAGTACCGAGTCGAGAAAACGCTATCGACGAACATGCGTGTGGATTTTTTGCAAGACCCGCCTGCTCAAACATTCTCAAAACAACTTTTAGACATCGGAAATGGAAAAATTCAGATTGATCGTGCCATATTTGAGATTTCGTTCCCGCCTAACTTCTGTCAAAAACAAATAAATATTCAAGCCGTTGTCGACAAGGTATTCCCAAGTCTAACAACCTCCTACAAAAATCCGGATTGGCTGTGCGAACGTGCAATTTTGGCACCAAAAAATGATGATATCAACAACTTAATGAGCAAATTAAATTGAAACTGCCCGGAAAATTTATCAAATACAAATGGATCGACACAGTAATGTATGAAGAACAAGCTGTCAATTATCCCACTGAATTTTTGAATTCATTGGAACCACCCGGAATGCCACCGCATGTGTTAACATTAAAGGTTGGATCACCGGTAATTCTTATTCACAACTTAAACACACCAAAGTTATGCAACGGAATCAGATTGACCATCAAAAACTGTTCACCAAATTTAATCGAGGCAACAATCATCGGTGGCAGATTCAAAGGCGAAGACGTACTTATTCCACGAATTCCGATTATTTCCAGCGATTTACCATTTCAATTCAAGCGGCTCCAATTCCCTTTGCATCTTGCCTTTGCTATTACCATCAACAAAGCACAAGAATCATTGACTATTGCTGGCTTAGTTTTGGAAAATTCAAATGTTTTTCACTCGGGCAGTTGTATGTGGCTTGCTGCCGAGTTGGCACTCCAAAAAATTTGTATATTTTTACACCAAATAAAGAAACAAAAAACATTGTCTATCCGCTGGCCTTAAGATGAAGTAATAAATAAATATAATTTCCAATTTGCCTTAAATACATGTGTTTTTTTTTTTTTTAGCCCATATCTACACCATATGTAAATTATTCTGTGAAAAAAATTTCATTATACAACACTAATGTTTGCTTAGAGCCAGCAAAAAAAAAAAATTCAAAACGAAGTTTGCCGGGTCCGCTAGTTCCATATAAAAATTCTAAAAGACCTTTAGATGCCTGTATGTTGGCTTTGTCAATGAAAAAATATAATCACAAATGCGAAGTGGCCGGCAGATGGGTTTTTCGTAAAAGCTCACTCAAACACACACACACACACACACACACGCGCTCGCACGCACACACACATTATTATACTGATCTCTGCAAGTTGAGGTGTTCTCGGCATAAATGTAAAATTTTAACTGAGGTGAAAATGTGATAACATTGCTATAAGAGAAATCTTGTTCATAGGCCAGATAATTACTACAGTATAGACAAGCACCGGACCCATTTTATGTGAGTATGAAGAGAGGAGGTGAGCTAGAGATTCCATTTAAAGCCTTGTGGGGGCGGTTGTTTGTGGGAAGGGTGGCATTTTATTTATAGTGTCAATCCCACAGCTCACCAGCGTAACCTACAAATATCAGAGGGTGTAAATCAGGGTAGCTCCCTCGATTCAACAACTATATGTCCTCTCTTCTCAGTCTTCCTTAATACAGCTGGCGATCTATAGGAAAAGTATTTTCCACTTTCAAATTAGATGTTAACAATATCACACAATATAAAACTTTCACGCATTTTAAACTTACTTTGTTTGCCATTAATGACCACCATGGTTGACTGCTGAAAAAAAAACTTATTTGGTTCAATAAATTAAGTAATGCAACATGCCCTGCAATGATTCTTAATTGTAACTTTCTTGATAAATTGGAATTAACGGAAATTCCTTTAAAAACAAAATTCTGTTTTTTATGTATTCATAGACATCCATAGAGCAAAGGATAAAGTGCATGCCCCTCGTCAAGTTATCTGGCAATGCCTGTTTTCTAAAAACACGGTGGTTTCTTCATCCCTTCTGATTTCCCAAGTTCTTGGACTATAAACATTAATCTACTTCTTTTTTTTTTTTTTCTTTTTTTTGCAGCACTAAAATTATCAACAAATTATTAGTGCTGTTTTATACAAAGCGAAAATAAATGGCTAACAAAATAAATACTTAATAATCGTACTACCTCAGTCGGAAATCAAACCCGGGTCTCCCACTTGCCGAGTGGGTGCGCTCAACTACACCACCGACGGAGATTGATAATTTCACGCTCCCCGTACCTCATTGTGAGTCTAACCGCTAAGTATGACGAATATATCGTCTTGTACTCGGAAAAGCTAACATTGCTAGCCATTTCTTAGACTCTCGTTTTGAAAAAGGGCCACTACCTGGCATTCAATCCTTATGATAATTGGAGTAATGTAATCCCTCATTTCATTATTATTTTGAATCGTGCCGGGAGCTTGAAAAAAACTCTCTACCTCTTCCGGGGGAGGTAGAGAGTTTTTGGTTTTTTTTCTAGCTCCCTGTCAGATTCAAATTGAAAAAAAAAATTTAATTTGCGCTGTGAGCTTTAACCTGGGGCCTTTGGCTCAGGAGTCTATCACCTTAACCACTAGACCCCCGTGTTCTCTGGGGGATCAGGGGTTAAAGGTCAACTGATAAGTAAATAACATGGGGGGGGGGGAATTAACCCCTCCTAGGTAGAGGGTAGTTTACGTCGTGGTAAAAAGGAAATTCTCTGGTGGCTGGGGTCAAAGGGGTCTAAAACAAATAATAACAGAATATTGGGAATTAACTCCCATTATATAGCTCTCCTAAATATAGAAGATAAATAAATAAATAAATTTAGATAAAAAATTTTGGGGTCATAGATAAACTTATAAGACAATAACGGGGGGGGGGGG
>KZ807561.1:260936-273903 GCA_000696205.2 Oncopeltus fasciatus
TCCATTGGATGAGATAATGTAACACAGTGCTGATGAAATTGCTTGCATTTCTGCAGTGTAAGTTGAAGCTAATGATGGGAGCTTTTGTTTTATGGTGGTGGTATTGCAAACTACTGATATGCCAACGCTGTCTTCTTTCTTCGAACCATCAGTGTAAATTACTTGTCTATTTGTATATGAGCGAATTATTTCATTAGCTTTATGGCATATTATATTATTTGGGCAAGTTTTCTTTATTGACATGAGGCGGAGATCAATCATCGGTACTATTCGCTTCCATGGTGGCTCGTCGACTTCAGTATATTGGAGATTAACCTCAGGTACCGATATAATTACGTTCCTCTGGCGTATACCAAGTGGAGCAGGATCATGAGGTTTTTCACTGTACAGCTGAACGTGCTTGGGATCGAATAAGTAATTGTAAGCCGGGTTTGGGGGTTTAAATACAATTTTTGATAAGTAGGAAGAGAAGAGTTGTTGTCGTCGTATAAGGAGCGGTGGAACACTTGCCTCTGCACAGAGGCTGGTGATTGGGCTTGTCCTGAAAGCGCCTGTGGCCAGTCGGATTCCTGCATGGTGAATCGAGTCTAAGCACGAGAGATGGCTGTTTTTTTGCTGATGAGTACACTATACAGCCGTAGTCTAACTTTGACTGTATCAGGTTTTTATAGATCATAAGAAGTGATTTTCTATCAGCTCCCCAGGTAGTTTTCCCAAGAACTTTCATTAAGTTCATTCTTTTTAGGCAGTGCACCTTCAGGTATTTGATATGACCAACCCAGGTTAATTTATGGTCAACCTCCATTCCAATAAAACGAACCTCATTTACAAATGAAATTTGTTGATTGTATAAGTACAAATCAGAGCACGGGCTTGGACTTCTTTTTCGGCTAAATAGAACACATCTGGTTTTGTTTGTTGAGAAATTTAAGTTATTTGTTTTTGCCCAGGATTCCATTTTATTAAGAGTGTTTTGTAGAAGCATACTTGCCCATTGGATATCTCTGAACCTCAGAAATATTTGAATATCGTCTACAAATAGGAACCTGCTGATTGTTGGGGGAATCTGGTCCACAATGGGATTAATTCCGATAGCGAATAGTGCACAGCTTAAGACACTACCTTGAGGAATGCCATTATAGATTGCTTTTCGGCTGGATACCTTGTTCCGTATTCTTACCTTTATAGATCTATTTGATAAGAATGCTTGAATAAACTTGGGCAGTCTCCCTCGAAAGCCCCACTCAAACAATGTCTTAAGAACGTGACTTCTTTTTATTGTGTCATATGCCTTTTCGAAGTCAAAAAATATCCCTATGGCTTCTTTTCCTTCAATAAATGAATTTAAAATTTCAGCTTCCAGAGAGACAAAGTGGTCCGTAGTAGATCTGGATTGTCTAAAGCCACATTGAACAGCTGAAAGAAGATTGTATTTTTCCAGGGTCCATATAAGCCGTTTATTTATAATCTTCTCCAGAAGCTTGCAAAGACAGCTTGAGAGGGAAATTGGACGATAATTGACTAAGTCCCGGCGTCTGAAGATGCTTATAGAGATAATCGGAGAATACATTTCTCTTCGAGTGCAGAGATATTATATCAATTTAGTATCCTGATTATACTTAAATTAGATAAAGTGATACGTAAGTTTGAATATACTTTCACATATTTACATATTATACATATACAAACTTTTTTTTCTCTCATAAAAATTTACACGGTGAATTTTTGGTCTGAAAATTATTTTTTCCAGGGTGAAATACGAAAAAAACAGGAGAAAATAAAAATTTAGTTTCGCAGAAATTTATAAGATATTACTCAGCATTGTAATTGGTGATAATTGGTATTTGCTATATATAATCAATCACCACACTCACAGAATATATCTTATATCAATAAACAAATCTTTGTATAGTTTCGTTGCACTAAACTAAAATTACATTCTCTGCAGCGAAAAAACATTTTCAAATCCCATGTGATTTTTCAGGTACTCTCTAATGATATCGAATGATATTTTCGAGAATCCCATTGAGGCAACATCCAAAATCGCGCAAGTTTCTGGATTGGGACTTTTTCTATTTTTTAAATATATTATGTCATTGCCCACGCAAGGAAGACTCTGCCGGGCAAAAGCACTCACTAAAATAAAAATCTGAAAAAGGTTGACTCCCTTCGAGATCTAAGCACAAGGATATCTAGCTTATAGATACGAGAGAATATATTAATTGTAATATCATAGATCATTAAAACTGGATATTTTGTAGTTATTACTTTTATAATTTCTAGTATTTATATAATTTAAACTTTTTNATTATAATGTATAAAAAAATTAATTTTTTTATAAACAAATTGTTAGAGTTGATCAATGCTGAGATTAATATTGTCCACCAACTGCGGGACATAAAATATTAAATTTTGTTGGCCTCATGAATATTGAGGAGGAGTTCGGAAGGAAATCACACCGCTGCTGGTATTTAGCAAATACCTCTCTCTCTCCCCCTCTCACACACCCCACCCCTCCCTCAACTGTAAGCTCGGAATAGATATGGTCCCCCGGGCGCTCTCCATAGAATCCCAAATCAGTTCAGTGATATACACTGATCCGATATAGCCATTTCCATACATCCGTCTCTTCACATACCTTACCTACACCTCTTTATATACCTTTCTTAAATATTCTAAAGATTCTCTAATTATTTTTTAAAATAATATTTAGTGAATAAATTCAATCACAAATACGGTATCAATCAATAATTTTATGTAAAAAAAAAATTATTTCAATAATAATAATAATCAATACATTCAATAAGCTACGGATCAAAAAACCTTGACTATTTAACCATAAAAATATAAAGCCGATTAGTTCTACGTTACAAATTGCAAAAGCTGAATGTTCGC
This sequence comes from Oncopeltus fasciatus, assembly GCA_000696205.2. Taxonomy (NCBI): domain Eukaryota; kingdom Metazoa; phylum Arthropoda; class Insecta; order Hemiptera; family Lygaeidae; genus Oncopeltus; species Oncopeltus fasciatus. Next base: position 263,832 of record KZ807561.1, read on the forward strand.
GCCCTTATCGCCTAAAGGCAGTTCTCCCCTACCTCTCATAGGAGACACTCTGCTTCCAGATCTCATAGGAGACACTCTGCTTCCAGCTCTCATAGGAGACACTCTGCTTCCAGCTCTCATAGGAGACACTCTGCTTCCAGATCCCATAGGAACCACTCTGCTTCCAGAACCCATAGGAACCACTCTGCTTCCAGTAGAAGACAGTGTCTAACGTATCCTCCGCCGCCATTTCGCTCCCTAAAAGTATTATTCATTCGTGTCGCCTTATGCGCCTCCCCGTTACAATAGGTACAGTCCATTACTCCTCGTCCCCTCACGACTGCCAAGCATTCCCAGAAGGTAAGTGCTATGAATTTTTGGGTTTTTCTCTTGGCCGAGTTAGATACCTTTAATTTCAGGGCCGCTTTGGAGGAAGGACTGCAGGTGAGAGCCAGGACCGAGCTGCTTGCTGAAACTACATTGTAAGTTGTAATTTGTTACCTATAATTTTCAATTTTTTCTTTCTTTTTCTTTTATTTTTTAATATTAAATGTTAATTCTTTATAAATATTTTATTTTGTTGTGGTTTTTAATCCCACGTAAATTATTATTTTTTAAACAATTAATGAGAGGGAACAGAAAATAAAAAACTATCTGTCCTTGCCAGGAATCGAACCTGGACCTCCTGCTATCCGGGCTGGAATGCAAATTAATCCATTACACCACAAGGACCAGCCAGCTATCTCATTCAATTCCCTCTTCATTAGCGAGAGCCTAACTTACGAGAAAGACGAGAAATTCGTCTTAAACTCGAATTTAATAAAGTAAATGTCGAGAGCCGACAAAATGCATGACAATGTCAGCTACTTCGAGTTTAAGACGAATTTTGATTTTGAGAGGAGATATCTGAGCCCCAATGCATATTTTCGCATTATAATCTCCGCCAGGAGGGAAACGGGAACATAAGGATTTAATATGCTCTTGGAATTGGCCTGAGGTGATTGATTTGTTAGGAGGGCAATATATTGCAGAAAAAGTAATTTGCGAAGTGGAAGTATTGATGGACACTGAAGTGGACTGAAGCGAGTCTGTAGGAGTGGAAGGTATTAAATGATCAGTATGGGAAGTGCGAATGAGGAGCACAGTTCCACCAGTTTAACCGTTATTATAAGGGTTAAAATATAATACACATATAAAATAACTCTTATAAAATTAACGATTAGAATGAACAGACAGATATGTTGTATGTTATATGGTTATATACGGAATAAACTCAAAATTTAACTATAAAAACTGATGGTCAGGTTTAAACAGAGAGTTATACTAAACCTACATATTCTGGGCGTCATCTCCACTTCCATTGCAAGTTATCAACGTCACCAGAAACTTGACACAGCGATCCTTCTCACTTTTTCTTTCTACCAGAATATCTCTATACGCATTACCAATATCCTTCCCCAGAATGATTTTTCCTCTTCCCTAATGAACAACCTAATATCTAAATTTTCCCAACGCCACGACAATAACTCTTCTCTCTCCTCACCTATTCCTACACTTTTTATCGCTCTCTACCTTACATTCCCCTCTTTACAGATAAAATAAAAATGAAATATCTTAAGTCTAACCTGCAGAACCTAAAAAGGGTGACTTAGACCAAATTTATATTTCCCTGAAAGATCCTACCTTAGTTGAAGTAGGATCCCTTTCAGTCCAACGTTATTTACCACATTCCATTTTCTACGTTAGAAAATTGTTCGACCTCATATAATGGCCAAAAAATGAACCATTTCAATCAAAGATTGAAACAACATCAAAACAGTATTACAAATCGTTAAATGAACTATTCTACCCTCTCCCTTCATGCTGTTAGCAACAACCACAGGCCTGCTTTTAATCTTGCTACTGTTCTGGTCCCTGAGCCTTTCATTAAGAAAAGGGTGATTACGGAATGTGTGCACATCAATCTACCGCTAAAATAATAGGCAGGACAAAGATAACATTTACCAAGCTTATTGCAATACTTTCTGCAAAAATACAGGTAAATAATCCCCGTCTGCCTTTCCAACTTACCTTTGAAGGGGTTAACCCATTCATTGTTACCTACCTTTGAAGTTTGCAACTAACCCCCCTCCCCTTCCATCCACTTGCACAGATTTTCTCTCAATTTTGTATTGCACTCTAAGATCGCTCCTTACATCATTATCGGTACATATAAAATTTATTGATTTTTCATATTTGTATAGCTAAATTTTCAGTTTATTCTGTATCTATTTTTCTGTCATGTACGCTTTACTAATGTTCTTATATGATAAAAAAAAAAAAAAAAACTACAACTCACAAACTACTTAAAGGTAAATTATAAACTCTGTCAAATATCAGAAGGGCCCTTGATACTGATGAAAACTTAGTTTAATATATGTGTATAGAGTGGAGGTGAAAGTGATTGAGAGCTTCCAGGAGAAAGACTACTACCGTAAAGTTGAAGGAATTGTCTATGCAAGAAATTTATGCTACAAAGCTGACTAATTGCACGTGGTCTATAGTTCCTTTTAACGCTCTCCATTCAAATGCTACAACACCATAACCGACTTTGTTTCTTGTCGTTGTCTTTATACCTTCTCTCCACTTAAGTTATAAATAAAATACTCATTGTTCATTTTTTAAACTTCCCAAAGGCCTATTTATTAATTAGCTATTAGACTACATCTTTAAGTATTACATTCATTAAACTGTCTTTGAAAGGCTTTACAGAATGGAATCTGGGTACTGGTACTGTAGCTTCCAGGACTTCATTCCAGTGAGCAGGATAAGAGACGATTGATTATTAACTAAATTCTTCGATTAATTTATGACTATACTATTGAATGCAAAACTGTTCATGAAGCTTCAAAATTTCAAATAATTTTTATTTTTTTTTTTTTATAAATCATTTCATATATTTCCTCGGCAGCTACTTAAAACAGGCTACTGGATTAACTAAATATTTGGAAGTTTTACACTTGATTGGCTAAAAAAAAAAAAAGTTTCAAAGCAGTCAGAATAAATAAATAAGTAAATTGAAGCTTCTGCTTTAAAGCAGCAATATTCATGGATCTGCGGTATGGTAATTCGAAATACGCGATGTACACATGCTGTACATAACCGATGATGTATACATCCCAGTCTCTAGCGGAGCCTTGAATAAGGCCTCAAGGGATACCTCAAGAGCTGTCACTATTCTACGAGTCCATGTTAGCGACGGCGAGCCATCACGGTCGTCTGACGAGCACTCTGCTGCATCAGACCTCAGTTTGCACCACGGCGAGCTTCTGCTGGCGACGACGACTGGCGAGCCTGACATCCCAGTCTCTAGCGGAGCCTCGAATAAGGCCTCAAGGGATACCTCAAGAGCTGTCACTATTCTACGAGTCCATGTTAGCGACGGCGAGCCATCACGGTCGTCTGACGAGCACTCTGCTGCATCAGACCTCAGTTTGCATCACGGCGAGCTCCTGTCTCGTCGTGCTGCGCCTCACCAGAATAATGAAGGTTTCATCGCTTTTATTCAATCTTGTTATGTCTCTTCTGAGGCGGGGTACTCGTTGACAATGGCAGTTCTTCTTCACTAGTTAGTTTTCTAATTACATATCATCTAGATCGCTAATACTGTGTACATTACTGTTTCTATGGTCGACATGCTGAATAGGAGGAGGCAAAATTAAGTAGACGATGAGGATTCTAGCGGAAAGCGAACATAAAAATGCCAGGCTCCGATAGCTAGTGTTCGTTAATGAAGGATCCCAAAGAGGATTTCAACATAAATGAGTAATGATAAACAGTATTTCCTCTCCCTCAATCTTGCCACTTTCATAAATTTCTCAACTATTACTATTCAATAACTTCCTCTTACACATCTTAGGTACTTTCCTGAATATTAATGCAGAATACCATCTGCTATTTTCTGTTTACTATACCTTTCGAGTTCTCTAAACAAAAACTACAAAGTGGCTTGTTTATAAATATGTGCATGTATTGCAGGAAAATGTTAAATCGCTTTTGTATTTGTTCAATAAATCTTGAAATATTCAAGGTATATTTTTAACATAAATATTTTAATCCTATAGCTAATTTCAGTTTTCCATTTAGGCTAATTCAAACCATTCATAGTTAAAATTGAAATATATTGGCTAAACAATATACTTTTATTACCATGCCAAATGATTTTTACAATATAGTATAATTTTTTGCACAAGGGGCTGGAATAGTACGCTAGATTTAGGCAATCGTAAGTACATAATTATACATTCTAAATACTAATTCATACAAACTCATTCCCCAAGCATTTACTCACAGTTGCGAATAAGAACCTAATATTTTGCGGTCATTTAATATATATATATTATACCAAAAATCATTGCTATAGTGAAAGGGATTTAAAAAACTAGTCTTTTAAAAGGATTTCATCAAAGGACGAGGGAAGGGTAGATGGATTGAAAAGCCAAGAACTAAAAAATAAATGAGTCTAAAAAGGTGTGAGAGAAAAGAGCACAGATAGACGAGATAAGGAGGCCCATGAAGACGAGGAGACGGCGAGAAGGACCCGGGAAGTAGGGGAAGACTTTTCGATCGTAAAACAGAGAAGTTGTGGAGGTAGCGCTGTACTGCGGGGAAAATATTAAATACGGTTCTACCCCTCTGCCTTGTCCGCAGTAAATTTATTAAGGGCGGGGGTGAGAGGGAGCCCATCTCTTTCTCTTCACCGTTCTCCTTCGCCCTCATTTATTCTGTTTTACTAGCTTCTCAGGCCGCGTTTCATCTAATTAGAAATCTGTGATCTTTGTACACAAATTAAAGACAGTGTCTCTAAAAAGCTCTATAGTGGTGTACAATTATTAGACGGGGTACAATTTTTTTTGGGGGGTTTTTTTTCATCAGTCATGAAAATAAGATCTTAGGAACACGACGTCCTATTTCGCCTTCATGAAGCCGAAACGTTGGCAGATAATTTGAAAAGTACACATTTTTAAAAATTATTACTAAAGTTTATCATAGGCTGAAATAATTTTTTTAGTTTCTTATATTCGGCATGAATAAAAAAAAAGTATAATATTAGTTTTTGACCGGGCTGGTTTTTAGATCGATTAAAGCTAATAATATTTGGAAAAAAAATATCCGAAAAGAGTTGACGATTTCTATTATTACTGAGCTAATTCTATCCTAACGGACTTAGATGTAAATTGACGTAGTCTAGATAATTTAATCAGTTAAATGTTAAAAAAATATTTGAGATTAAAAGTCTCCCAAGACATATGATTGCTGCGGATCATAATCAGTAGCGAGTGTAAAGAAAAGCTTTAATTCAGACAAGCTCTGGTGCAGGGTAAACAAGAAGAGGGGAGGTGTAACAACCAAGGCTAAACGGGCATGAAAGCGCGGTCGGCGCTAACATATTTAGATACGGCGGGAAGTGGGGATTGATCCTTCTAGGGGTGGGGGTGAGAGAGCAGGGAGCGAAAGAGGGGGAGGAATCGGAGGGGTGTAGCGGTGGCCATCCACAGCAAATAGAGTCATTGTCAGAGAACACAAAGAAGTGGCTAATGCCTTTAATCTGTTGCTCTTGTTATAAACGGTAAAGCCATACATATATTTTTTTTTTTTTTTTCAAAATCACAGAGCCTTAACTATAAACGTTATTAGATTATTTCTATTAGATGTTTTTTGTTGGGGTTCGGTCAAGTTAGATCCAAAAAAAAAAAAAAAAAAAAAACACTTTCAGTTATGAAAATGTGATCTTAGGGACACAACGTCCCATTTCGCCTTCATGATCTGAAGATGGCTTACAATGTAAGCCGGAACATTGCCAGATCATTTAAAAAATACACATTTTTTTTAATTTGTATTTTTTTTTGGATCTACCTTGACCAAACCCCAACAAAAAAACATCTAATAATAATTATAACCACAGTCAAAAAAAACAAAACTCTCCATTTGTTATTATATTTCCTATTTTCGTGAACATAGGTGGTTAAAAAGTAGTTACTGGGATGAAATAGTAGTCTAAAATCCAGTGAACCTTAAATTCTAGTCAAATCAGTCCAAACGAAAACTAACTTAAGGATAATATAATTATTTTTGCAAAAGAAAAACTCCCAAAAAATTTAAAGCAAACGCATTTCCCCCCGAAAAATAACTCCAATAAATGACGAAAACTACAAACTTATGAACAACTTAAGAAGCAACAACTCCGTTCCTATAACAAATAACAGGAAGGCCAGAGTAATGAGAATTAGTAGAACCACCATAAATATCGAATAGCTATTCAATATTAATGACTTCCATGATTTTAAATTAGTTATAAAGAAAATTCAATAATTTATAATATAATATAAAAGACGAGTTAAGATCCTAGATGTAAAATAATATTGTATAATAAATCAATTCCAAAAACAAGCAATTGAAAATGAAGTTTACCTAGAAAATGAATCAATTGTTGCAGAATGTAATTGAAACTGTAACTAATTGAATAAGTCGGGTATTTTGCATAATAACCCAGAAATCCATATTTAGCCTAATTTATTTTTTATACATAAAAAAATATTGCTATAGACTTGTATCCCCCTTCCAATTAAAATGCATCGATTTGACATTTTAATAACTTAATTAAATATTAAAAATTTTCCTATTTCTAATTTTGAAATTTTGAAACAATATTTTATTATATTACTCACAACAAAATGTTATAATAGTTTTGTAGCCATTATGCAAAAAGAAGTCTATCTACTAATGAATGAACGCAATGTAACATATAAACGTCGCTGTACCTGGAACCTAATAAATAACACTAAATGACTTCCAATTAATGATGGCTGAAATAATTATTTCCTGTTAACTAAATAAGTCATTAAACATATGAATTAAAAGAGAAAACCTAACATGTGATGGTAACGTACAGCAGACAAGCGATATAGCAAAGTATAGCTGGCTGGTGACGTAGCCAGAACAGTGGAGTTTAGCTAGTAGCAAAAATAGTAGAGTTTGACTGATGAAATATTGGAGTATACATAAGGAGTGAGAGATAATAAAGCTTAATTGGCGTGCGATATTGTGGATTATAATATAATTGTGACGTAGTACAGCACGAAGAATTAAATAAAAAAAGTATAGATGATGGGTGACGAGTGTAGATGGCGACAGACTTAGCGGTGTATTGTTGGCGGGCAATACAGTGAACTGTACCTATTAGACGACAAAATAGTGTATTGCTGACAGGTACTAAGAAGTTCATAACTTGTATATTTAACTGTTGTGGCAGTAGTTCTCCTTCACCGCTATATGGAAATCTTCAAATCCTATAATTTCAGGAAGTAAAATTTAACATTTGATACCGCGAAATTTTTGACAGTTTAAACAAGAATGTTATGGTGGTACGTTACCACCGTTAAAAACAATAAAATTTAGGATAAGAAAGTAATAGATCCCTTTAGCTTGAAGAGGCGTCATCGGTCTGATTACTACGGTGACAATAAATATAAGAGGCCACTCTAGTGGACTCACTAACAAACTCATTGTATAAGTTGATAAACATAGATAGCGCAGGATAATTGCTTAAACATTATCAATAGAACCGCTGAAGCTTGCGGCAATACACGTAACATAGTGGCCATCATATCATAGCGGTATATAGGTACCAGCCAACATAGTTGAGTTAGCTGACTTGTTATAGAGTGTAGCTTGCGGCAATACACGTAACATAGTGGCCATCATATCATAGCGGTATATAGGTACCAGCCAGAATAGTTGAGTATAGCTGACTTGTTATAGAGTGTAGCTTGCGGCAATACACGTAACGTAGTGACCATCATATCATAGCGGTATATTGCTACCAGCCAGAATAGTTGAGTATAGCTGACTTAGTTGGCGCTTCCTCCTCTCTATCTCCAGACCAATCAAGAACAAACTTTGGTGAGCATGACTTTTACATTTATTGTCCTTTTAAATTAAATGTATTTATTCACTCTTGTTTTTACCGCCTTTAAGAGTATATGGTAAATCATAGATAACGCAGCCCCTGCAAGACTGGCTCTCTTCGTTACTATTAGTGTTATGAAGATAATGTATCAATTAAAATATGTGTAAAATGTAATTTTATAACCTCTATTTTTTTTTATTTCTCAACAAAACGCATATTAAGAAAGACATTCATGCATGTCTTCAACATATGAAGTGTGTTGGACGGGACCTTTTATGGAAACAAGCAAATTCGGTATTTATAGCTGACATAAATTGAATTGAAAAAAAAAATTTAATGAAGTACTTATAATTTTATTTTGTCTTAAATAAAAAGTAACTCTGAGTTAATATGAAATATTTTTCAGTCTCATCGTCCAGAGCTAAGAGAGTTACCAATGGACTTAATTACACTATAGGGTGACTCACTTTGCACCCTCATTATTACAAATGCAATTTACACGGGCAAAGTTTTATGGAAGAACTCAGTACAACATGAAAAGTACGTATATACATTCTGAATTATATCACAGAATGACCCAATTTGCATCCTAATGACTAAGATTACTTGGAGCAAATATCATAAAAGTCTCGATACACCATGAGAGTTACCAATTAACATAATTACCCATATCACAGGCTAACACCACAGATTTGTACCCTGATTAATTAAAAACAATTTACCTGGGGAAAATATAAAGGCATATAACATTACACTATGTGAGATAACGAAGAACAAGCTGAAATACTTCTCAGAGGAAACAATTTTTCAAACATTACTTAAAATGCAATTTTAAGAAAGAAAATTTGAAGGTATCTCAGTACAACGTGGGTGATAGCACTCATGATGCTGAATTTCAACACAGACTCATTACTAGAATTGTAATTTTTCAAGGATAAAATTTCATGGCAGATCAAAGTACACTGTTAAACAAAATAATAATACTCAATTACCCCACAAGTGTCTCTGAAGTCTGGACCCAGGGAATATTATAAGCTACAGCAAGGCAAAACGTACTATTAACATCCTTCGTACTTCCAGTTTTGGGCATTTATTTTTGTCTAGGCCAATATTAAAAAAAAAAAAAACATTTTCTCTTTTACAGAGACACAAACAATATTTATGATAAGTAATCATAAAATCCATAATCTTATATTTTCTAAAAATAATGTCACAGATTTATTATTGATAATTCATGCCAAAATTTTAAAAAGAAATTGTTTGTGTGCATTTTGAGGCCTGAAGAAGAGAAAATCCTCTCTTGAAATATTGGCCTAGACAAAAATAAATATACAAAACAAACACACACACACACAGACTGCACAAATGTGTGTGCTTTTAAGCCTTTATTGGTTATTTTCGACTTGATCACCTTTGTTCCTCCTATGCATGACCCTTGCACACCCCATTTTCTTCGTACAAATCATAGACATTCACGCGTTGCAGTGATCTCAACCATCTTTTCTATCCTCAACCAAATGAATACGGTCCCTCGCCACACGTCTATACAATCGTTGTAAAAAGCCATCACTAAGACCACTATGGACGCATAGCAGCCACGGACTGGAGGAGGGTGGGTGATAGCTGACATCTGCCATCCATGGTGTTGCTGGAGATTGAGGACACGTCATCTCTTGCTCCCAACCCTTAGAGGGGGCAGCTCACGCCAGGAACCAACTCATACTCATCGCTCTTCACTTCACTCTAGTCATTCCAAACATTATTTTATCTAATTGTTAAATAAATAGTTTTAATAACTTACTTCTCTGGCGGAGACTATAATGCGAAACACCTTCAGTGGGGCACGAGAGCGACCAACTCCCGTGGCCGTGCTCTGTATAATGTCATTTCCTCTCACAATTTCTCTACTTTATGTCCCTCCTCCCCTACCTACTGGCCCACTGATACTAACCGTCTTCCTGATATCCTGGATTTTTTCATTTGTAAAAATCTTATTCCTTTTCACCACTCCGTAACTACGTTAAATGATCTTTCCTCTGACCATAGCCCTGTACTCCTGACACTATCACTCACACCCATCCCTAGACAATTGCCACCATCACTAATAAATGGTCCCATTGACTGGCCATTTTTCAGAACTCTACT
>KZ807561.1:274924-289952 GCA_000696205.2 Oncopeltus fasciatus
GCCCCCGTGACCTCCTGGGGACATAATCTGTAATAAATTGAGAGTGGTGTCATTGGTCACCTTCTCTCCTCATGTGATTGATATTGTATGTCATTTTTTTTTCTCTAATTCATTGTGGTGATCAAATTACAAAATGTTTTAATTTAACATAATGTAATAAATAAATAAAAGTTAAAAAAAAAATAAAAAATAACTTACTTAAGTGCAAATTTGAAATTTAAATTAATTAAGCTAATTGAACCTGGAATATAAAATATGATGAGCGTTTTTTGTAATGCGTGGACTCACGTTAAATACTTTGAATCATAAGAAAGCATAAATTATAAATTATAATAAAGATTCATTAATAAACACATAATTATATGTAAATTCTTGTCCAATATACATGAACAGGCATGCTTAAATCATTAAAGTAACGTAGTGACCATCATATCATAGCGGTATATAGGTACCAGCCAGAATAGTTGAGTATTCTTAGGGACACAACGTCCCATTTCGCCTTCATGATCTGAAGATGGCTTACAATGTAAGCCGGAACATTGCCAGATCATTTAAAAAATACACATTTTTTTTAATTTGTATTTTTTTTTGGATCTACCTTGACCAAACCCCAACAAAAAAACATCTAATAATAATTATAACCACAGTCAAAAAAAACAAAACTCTCCATTTGTTATTATATTTCCTATTTTCGTGAACATAGGTGGTTAAAAAGTAGTTACTGGGATGAAATAGTAGTCTAAAATCCAGTGAACCTTAAATTCTAGTCAAATCAGTCCAAACGAAAACTAACTTAAGGATAATATAATTATTTTTGCAAAAGAAAAACTCCCAAAAAATTTAAAGCAAACGCATTTCCCCCCGAAAAATAACTCCAATAAATGACGAAAACTACAAACTTATGAACAACTTAAGAAGCAACAACTCCGTTCCTATAACAAATAACAGGAAGGCCAGAGTAATGAGAATTAGTAGAACCACCATAAATATCGAATAGCTATTCAATATTAATGACTTCCATGATTTTAAATTAGTTATAAAGAAAATTCAATAATTTATAATATAATATAAAAGACGAGTTAAGATCCTAGATGTAAAATAATATTGTATAATAAATCAATTCCAAAAACAAGCAATTGAAAATGAAGTTTACCTAGAAAATGAATCAATTGTTGCAGAATGTAATTGAAACTGTAACTAATTGAATAAGTCGGGTATTTTGCATAATAACCCAGAAATCCATATTTAGCCTAATTTATTTTTTATACATAAAAAAATATTGCTATAGACTTGTATCCCCCTTCCAATTAAAATGCATCGATTTGACATTTTAATAACTTAATTAAATATTAAAAATTTTCCTATTTCTAATTTTGAAATTTTGAAACAATATTTTATTATATTACTCACAACAAAATGTTATAATAGTTTTGTAGCCATTATGCAAAAAGAAGTCTATCTACTAATGAATGAACGCAATGTAACATATAAACGTCGCTGTACCTGGAACCTAATAAATAACACTAAATGACTTCCAATTAATGATGGCTGAAATAATTATTTCCTGTTAACTAAATAAGTCATTAAACATATGAATTAAAAGAGAAAACCTAACATGTGATGGTAACGTACAGCAGACAAGCGATATAGCAAAGTATAGCTGGCTGGTGACGTAGCCAGAACAGTGGAGTTTAGCTAGTAGCAAAAATAGTAGAGTTTGACTGATGAAATATTGGAGTATACATAAGGAGTGAGAGATAATAAAGCTTAATTGGCGTGCGATATTGTGGATTATAATATAATTGTGACGTAGTACAGCACGAAGAATTAAATAAAAAAAGTATAGATGATGGGTGACGAGTGTAGATGGCGACAGACTTAGCGGTGTATTGTNTTGGTGATGAAATATTTCATTTGTTGAAAACTCAATATATATATAATAGAATGATACTATGTCTTGAAAACAAGAGCTAATATATAATTTTTATGATCATTTTCGGTTTTAACACGTGGAAATACATTAAAATCAGCTAATTTCAACCCCGAAACAAAACCTTTGTTGTTCAGTGTAATCAAGAGTTGATACTCTTTTTATGGAATATTATTATGAATTTAAGCGATATATATAAAACTCATAACTGATAAGTAGTAAAAGAATATTCTTACATTTTGGTGACTCAATTTATGCTTTTAGAGTAGGATCACCATCTATTAGCCAGTTAACCAAAGGGATAGTCGCCCTTAAACCTTTTCCAAGTATAGCAAGACATTATAATTTTAAAAAAATTATATANACCTAGAATTCTAGGTTATATCGCTACACATCCACGGAAAATTTGTTGGGTGTTTTGTTGGGATCCATTAAATAGGGATCATGTGGCACACAGGGGAGAGAAAATAAAGTTCTTTAACAAATCCCTATAGGAGTTAGAGCCATGATCCTCAGTAAAGATACAAATGCCTTCAGTGTTCCTAGACGCCCCTATGCATTACTTATATGCTTCACATGCTAATTTCATAATTAGAACCACGTTTTGAGAAGAATATTAAGTATAGTAACCATATTTTATGTGCTTATATGCGTGATTTTATATATATATATCTCTGTGTGTGTGTGTGTGTGTGTGTGTGTGTGTGTGTGTGTGTGTGTGTGTGTGTGTGTTTACTCAATTTATATTTATAATTATTTAATGTTTTAATTTTTTTTATGTAACATGTACATTGTATACAATTATTATGTGTGTGTGTGTGTGTGTGTGTGTGTGTGTGTGTGTGTGTGTGTGTGTGTGTGTGTGTGTGTGTGTGTGTGTGTGTGTGTGTGTGTGTGTGTGTGTGTGTGTGTGTGTGTGTGTGTGTGTGTGTGTGTGTGTGTGTGTGTGTGTGTGTGTGTGTGTGTGTGTGTGTGTGTGTGTGTGTGTGTGTGTGTGTGTGTGTGTGTGTGTGTGTGTGTGTGTGTGTGTGTGTGTGTGTGTGTGTGTGTGTGTGTGTGTGTGTGTGTGTGTGTGTGTGTGTGTGTGTGTGTGTGTGTGTGTGTGTGTGTGTGTGTGTGTGTGTGTGTGTGTGTGTGNCTTTGATAACAATGAAAAACATTTATAAAAGCATCTGCTATTTATAAAATGCCCATCGTAAATAGTGAGAGTTTATTGGGGTAGCTTTTAATGATTTAAGCATGCCTGTTCATGTATATTGGACAAGAATTTACATATAATTATGTGTTTATAATTTATGTGCCTATAAATAAATAGTCTTTAGTTAGTTTTGTTTCGAGACATAGGTCTCTTTTCCAAGATATGAACTCATTACTGACAGTCACGTTGTTAAATCACATTGTCAAGTGCCTATTCATAAATCAGTTACTTAATATTTATGCCGTATGTAGACTCTGGTATACTCTATTAGTTTTGTATGTGTTCATTAGAAGACTGCATCTTCAGAAAAAGGAATATTCTCTTGAAGAGGATCTCAAGATGATATGGGACATTTTAGTCAGCTTCAGTTTATAGAGAAGACCCTCGTAGTTTGCATAGACAAATGGAGCTTCTACGTCTTCAGCACCTTTATCAAGTATATTTACTTCTTCGAAATTGCAAAAAATGGACCCAGTAAATTGTTTGAGTCGCTGTATTGAAATTTAATTTAATTTGAACTCAAATTGACGCTTAGTGATTACGTTCTATTTTTTTTCTTCTTCTTTTTTTTAAATAATATGACCTTAAAATTTCTTGTTGATTTTTTTTTTAAGTCTTGATGTTGCATTCAGAAGATTTATAGGCCTCTAAATGAATATATAATGAATATTAATTTCCAGTTTGCATATCAGGATTTTATAACATCATAGCTATAATTTTTCAATATTTAGTAAAAATACCGATTTGAAGACAACAATTCAATATATTGGAAAAGAAGAAATAACTTTAATTCTGGAAATTCTTCGATACTACGTTTAGAATTTTGCCTTCTTCTGATTCATTCATCAATGAAAGAGTTCTTATGTTTTTTTTAATTATTCTAGGCTGGGGAGAACATACTAAAATTAAAAGACAGGAACTCAATCGGCGATATGGACTTTAATACAGACTCATGAATAAGAAATTCAATCTTACGATGGAAAACAAACTGACGCTCTACAAAACCTTATTACGAACAATATGGACATACGGTGTAGAAATCTGGGGTGCTGCCAAGCCTTCCAACATCCAAATAATTCAGTCCTTTCAATCCAAAACCCTGAGAATAATTGCAAATGCTCCCTATTATGTATCCAATTCTTCCATTCACCACGATCTTAATATTCCTTTTGTTCAAGACCTCATTTCTTCCCGCTTCATCCTTTTCCACAGTAAACTGCTATACCACCCTAATCCACTAGTCTAGACCATGTCTTCCAACTCCAACCCCTACAACCCTCCCCGTTGACTCAAACGAAGATGGCCCCGTGATCTCCTGGGGACATAGCCTGTAAATAATTTGAGAGTGGTGTCATTGGTCACCTTCTCTCCTCATGTTATTAACATTGAAAGTTTTTTTTTTAAATTCATTGTGGTGATCAAATTACAAAATGTTTTAATTTAACAGAATGTAATAAATAATTAAAAGTATATAAAAAAAATTATTCTAGGCATTGTTAATTACATTGCCATTTGCATTAGTTTACCGTAAAATTAATTGAAGTGAACAGTTCTGTGACAAGTAGAACAAAACGGCTACAAGTATAAGAATATTCATACCTTCTGCATGTTTCGTGGTTTTAGTGTAGAGAAATTTATGTTTCAAAATTGATCTGTAAGAAGTTTTGATATAGTAGGCTTCATACCTGTAATGAGAGATTCATGGATCTGCCAAAGGGAGATTATTGATTAAGTCTCCTAAAATTCCTTATTTTTTAATTAAATCATAAAATTTTATCCGAGCCTCTTTATTAAAATGGGCTTGATTTTTTAAAAACAAAAATTTTATAGACAGTATTATACAATAAATTATTCGAAATACTATATCCGTAACACATATATTGAAGAAATTCGCTACTTGTGTGAAGTCCATAGTCATAAATGCGTGATCCACAAAATTCCACATAATATCCCACAATAATTTATGTGACATGTGCAGCCAATAATCCAGGAGTCATAGGTCATATGATTATCCCCGAAAACTTAACATAAAAACAGGGGAGGGGGTGCGATTGGTGGGATGGATGGAAGAGTATATTAGCCACAACAAAGATCATGTGTCCCCCATTAGGGGCGGCGTGATTGCAAGGCAGGAAATTCACCTAGAATTCTAGGTTATATCGCTACACATCCACGGAAAATTTGTTGGGTGTTTTGTTGGGATCCATTAAATAGGGATCATGTGGCGGCGTTTTCGCTGGTTAGAAATTAGAAAATAATAATAAATATTTAATATTGAAAATAAAGGAAAAGAAAGAAAAAATAGAATGTAAGAGGTAGCAACTTACAGGGTAGCTTCAGCAGGTAGTTCGATCCTCTCACTCATCTGCAGTTTTTCCTCCAAAGCGGCCCTGAAATTAAAGGTCTCTAACTCGGCCAAGAGAAAAACCCAAAAATTCAGAGCACTTACCTTCTGGGGATGCGTGGCAGCGGTGAGTGAACGAAGAGAAGTGGACTGTATTACGAATTGGAGGCGCATAAGGCGGCACGAAATACTAAAACTTTTATAATTTAAAACACTTAGTATTTACTGGAAACAGAGTGGTTTCTGGAAACTGGAAGCAGAGTTCTCCAATGAGAGCTGGAAGCAGAGTGTCTCCTAAGAGAGCTGGAAGCAGAGTGAGAGAGAGGTAGGGGGACACTGCTTTTAGGCGATAAGGGTCGCGAGTTCAGCCCTGTGCCGAGATTAGGGCGCTCGGGACTGATATAGGAGGATTACGGCGCGAACATTTGGTCTCCTCTTTCCTATGACGGCACTACTGATGAGGTAGGTTTAAACGTTTGGCGGGAGACCAATGGCGCCTACATTTTCATCATTTGCTTGCACAAGAACCACCTTAGTCGTTTTTGGATGTTTGCCATTTTCATAATATGAGAGAGCCAGAAACTCCTTCTTACTTTTACTTAAAAAATCATTGACTTTTAATAATATTGCCGCTGAGGATGACAAAGGATGCTGGATGGGCCGGAAAAGAAAGAAGTCGTGCGAATGTTTAGTCAGAGGTTTCCCTCAGAATGGACTGAAACTGTAGAGGTAGTGAAGTTCAATGCTTTGAACATTGGGAGCACCTATAGTTACTCTCCCTCAGTCGCTTACGAATCGTCTTTAGTAATTGAGGTTCTATTCAACGGACCTTCCATCTGATATGGTTAATCACAGTTACCGCCATTGACACTACTAATTAAGTTATTATATTTTTTAATAACCATGTAAGAAATAATATTCATCTTCTTCGGTATTTGTCAATCAATTTTAAATCATTTCGCTATTTGTAAATAAACAAAAGAGTTACCTAAAATTATGAGAAGAGATTGAGTAAACTAAATGTTTTAATTTACATTACTTTTTGGTCTTAAATATCTTCTTTTATAGGGATTTTTCATTTAAACTTTCACGTTAGGAATGTATACATATTAACACACTTTTCTCTAATGAAAGAAATAAGGGGTCAACCTCAAAGTTTCAAGTTGCTTAGTCGAATCTCTTCACTCCTCTCTGACAAAGGGCAAGAGGTCTCCCCCCGAAAATTTTTACTCATTACATTTTTTTTTTTGCGTGTGTGTTATCCAACTGTTCTTATTTATTTAAACCCGCGAGTGTTTCCTTATCTGCACACACACATATATATATATATATATATAATGGNTCTTATAACTTAATGACATATTTATATGATAAGATGATCAGATTAAACTTGCAATTAATTTTTAATGTAATATTAATTGAGATATTATATCTCAATATTTAATTAAGGTACTTTAGGAAATGAGTTATAACAGTGTTTTTTATTGTTTTGGTTTTTTGTGCTTTACTAACTCCTGGCAAAAGCAAAACCATATTTTACTGTGCTTAAGAAATCTAGAAAGGCCTGACTCAATTTGATCTAAATTTGCTCATTAACAAACAAATATTTTGTACTTAAATGCAACATTTAAAATTTTATTGGAAAAAAAAAATTACAGCTATAAAGTACATAAGAACGTAATGTGCTCACACACAAAAAAAAAAACATTCTATCTGGTTATTTTTAGTTGAATTGAGAACAATGTACACAATGTAGTGTTTTCTCCGAGGGAGAGCTCATTTATGGGGAAAATGACCAAGAAGTCATATAGATGGCTAGGATAAACAGTAGAACATCTGTCTGTAGAATACATTTTGTTAAAACCACAGCGTATATGAGATGTATGTAATGTCTAGTTTTAACTTGTGATGAAGTTCATGCTTCTTGGGCCAGAGAAAGTACACAAGGAGAATGTAGACACTAGTGAGTTCATGTGAATACTGATAAGAGCTGGCAGTCGCTAGAGGAAGGTTGGACCGAGCAAATGAAAATTTTGCAGCAATTAGATAGCCTGGACAGTCTTCCCAACAGGAGACCTCAAAAGGAGGTTCATGGAATATGATGAAAATACAAAACATCACACCAAGGGATTGTCTATCAGAAGAATTACATCATTGGCTCACTTCAGAGACCAAACAATAAATGGTTTGGCCATATTAATTTTCTTATTAGAAAATTGTGGGTGTGAATTTTAGTATATGTATTATGCTGTTTGAATGTACAGTAATTTTAGTTGACTTCTCTATGATAAAAATTACTTTCTGTACTAAAAAAAAAAAAACATTTCCCATTAAGGATCCTGTTTTTATTTATTTGTTTTTTATAAAATAATGTTTTAGAGTTATGGAATTAATATGCCTTTTTAAAGAATTGTTATTACTTTATTTTTTTCTTTATTAGGGCATTGGGATATGAAGCTATTTATGTACGATTATTTTCTTGTTACATTCTAGTGAAAATGTGGGTCCTTTTCCTTTTATTTTTCATTTTGTTATACACCTGACAACATCCCTAAAAAAGATGCTACAATTAGCACACAGAGTGTAAGGTTCAGCTGAATCTCAACTAAGGCAGAAAAAACAAGAAAACAACAAATATATATATGTGTGTGTGTGTGTGTGTGTGTGTGTGTGTGTGTGTGTGTGTGTGTGTGTGTGTGTGTCTGTGTGTATTTAACATGTATTTGCCTTTCAGAATTTGTCTTCTACAAAAAGCTAGATTATGTGGTTATCATGCGCATAAAAACGAATGAGTATGGGGTGAGATCTGCGAGCATACCGCCGACTTCATGTGCCACTATAATTCTGCATTTAGAAGCCGCTGTAGAAAAACAGTATAATTGCAGAGCGGCTCTTGAAGAAGTCCTTTGACTAAGTCGGCATTAACCTTAAAGTGCCCACTAAGATTGGAGGGTAGTGATTGAGGGGAGGGGGTAGCTGACCCTCAGATCGATGCACTAATTGCAGCCACTCCCACCTGTTAGGCGAGAGTCCACCCGCACAATGGGCCTTGTCTTTATTGTGGCCTCCTCATTGTTTCCTTCTCTTTCTCATTGAATTATTGGTTTTCAATTGGAACGAGAGCGTAAGAACACTCAAGTTTTCATGTCATCCTTTGAAACATAAGAAACAATTGGAAAATCAAGCTATTCACAATGGAACTATGACACAACTGTCACAAATCCTACATTTTCATTACTTTTTTTAATTGGATGCCGAATTCTATATTTGGACTTTTAATTACGAATCCTTGGAATAATTCAGTTTTTATTGAAATTTAATATCTTTATCATACCTTCTATTATCCGTCTTCATTGGTTTCTGCAAACTATCTTCTGTTGGCAAACGCTTTCGGACATTGTCCATCCTCGTGGCCGAATACATGTGTTCACTGTCACTGTCTGTATTTAACTTAAGCAGTGACAAAATGACAATCCCAAGAGGAGAGAAAGTGACTAATAACAACACTCTCAAATTAATTATAAAGTATGTTCCCAGGGGGTTCCGAGGGCATATTTATTAAATCGACGAGGAAGGTTGGAGTTGGAGGACAGGGTCAGTACTAGAGGATTAGGATGGTAGAGCAGATTACTGTTGAAAAGCGTGAAGCTGGAAGAAATGATATCTTTTACGAATGGAATATTAAAATCGTGGTGAAGGAAGAAGTTGGGTACGTAATAGAGGGCATTAGCGAATATTCTAAGGGTTTCGGATTCAAAGGACTGGCTTCTTTGGATGTTGGAAAGCTTGGTGTCACACCAGGTTTCTACAAGAGAGTCTTGGAAAGGGTTTTCTATTGCAAAATTTGGGTTCCTATCCATGAGTGTGTATAGGAGCCCTAGTAGTCGATTGAGTTGTTGTATTTTAATTTCAGTATGCTCGTCTCTTCTTCGAGCCCCAAAAACTACTTCCAGATTTGCTTCCTGGGCCTCTTCTGAAAAAGACATTGCCGAAATGTGAGCTCAGTAGACCGGACCATTGCCATGGAGACTAAAGTGTTTCTTGACTCGTCATTAATTATATCCTTACACTCAAGGCAGTAACAACTTCCGAGGTTAAATACAATCTCTCGTTTGCCTAAGCGCAAATGATCCGGCTATGATTTAATCGGCGGTAAAATTGTCTGTAATCTTCTCAAGAAGGCAATTTCATTCCTTCTAGGTACATCAATAGCTGTAAATTGTATTTTCCAAACTACTCACTTCCCAATCTTCTGAAATTATTCCGACACATAACCCTTCGTGCTACTGTCCTTCAAGTCTCCTTCCTACAATTTCTAAGGTTTTCGAAAAAAATTATTTTAAAATGAATTATGCCTTCTATTGAGCCCTTCAATACCCCCCAAATCATCGGTTTGGCTTCCGGCTCAGGCATTCTACTGTCTTACAAGTGTTTCGCAAAGTAGACTACATTTCCTCTTCCCTTAAGCGCAAAGGGTACTTCCCAGGTGCTTTTTTGGATGTTTATTTATACTTTTAGTCTCGCATGAAAACCATATTTCTTAGTAACACATACCTAACCCTTAAGTCATATTTATCCAATCGTTTCTTTAATGTTCGGCAAGGATTAGATTACTCCGATTTTACCATATGTGCTTGGACCTATCCTATTCATCCTGCACATTGCTAACATCCCTACCCATACAAGTACCCTCTTAGCTCTATTCGCAGACGACAAGGCTATCCTACCTTCCCACCTCGATCCTAAAACTTACTCTAAAAACCTACACGATCATCCCAAAAGTTTTAAAAAGATGGTGTGGCAAATAGAGAATAAAAAACAATAAGCGAAATGCGTTCAAGTTTTTACCAATTGCGGAGCAAAAATTTCCGAAAATTTAACAATATTTCTAAATTTTTTTTTTTGTGGTATTTAATCCCACGTAAATTTTAACAATTTTTAGTGAAAGGGAGCAGAATAAAAAATCTTACTGTCCCAGCCAGGACACTAAACTGGATTTCCTGCTATCCGGGCCGGTGCATTTGCCGTTTATGCTACCAAGACATACCCTGGCCTCGAAGGTTAGACTCTCGACACTAGTGCGGGAAACTTAATAACTTATCAGACTTGTCCCGATAGCATAAATGGTAAATGCACCGGCCCGGATAGCAGGAGATCCAAGTCCTGCCTGGAACAGTTCGACTTTTTATTCTGTTTCCTTGCACTAAAAATTGTTGACAATTTCTCATTACCACTCTGAAATTTCGTCTGTTACCTGGGGTTCGATCTTGACTCACAACTCACATTGTGTGATCATACTAAAA
This sequence comes from Oncopeltus fasciatus, assembly GCA_000696205.2. Taxonomy (NCBI): domain Eukaryota; kingdom Metazoa; phylum Arthropoda; class Insecta; order Hemiptera; family Lygaeidae; genus Oncopeltus; species Oncopeltus fasciatus. The sequence continues at coordinate 285,700 of KZ807561.1, forward strand.
TTAAATGATAAGAACTCAATGGATGACAAGGACACCTATAGACTCATAAATAGGAACTCCAATCTTTGGTCTAGAATTTGGTTTAAGGTGTCGAAATCTGGGGTGTCGCATAGTTTTTGGAGATCAAAAGAATCCAGTATTTTCAATTCATAACCGCTAATGCTCTATATTATGTATCCAATTCCTTCCTTTTACATGGTTTGTTCAAGATCTCATTTCCTCCCACTTCACCCTTTTTCATAGTTAACTGACATATCATTCTAATCCACTAGAACAGACCTTGTCTGTAGGTCAAGAAGAAAAGGCATTGTACTTTAGATGGAATAGATATATGTAAAGTTTTTTCCGTGTTGGACCGTGTAAAGTTTTTGATGGTTGCCGAGCTTTCGCACATCCTGTGATGGCTTCTTCAGGGCTGAATAAAGAATGAGAGCTGTCTTCAAATCCAGGGGTATTTATACCAAGCGCTGTCCGGTCCTTGGGCGAAGCTGGACCCTCTTATCGATTAGCGTTGGTTTCCAATTCTTGCTATACAGCTTGGATACAGCCTCAGCAAGAATTGGAAACCAGCGCTAATCGATAAGACGGTCCAGCCAATCGATAAGAGGATCCAACCAATCAGTGAGCAGGAATACAGGATGAACCAATGGGAAGGCAGGCTTCGCCCAAGGACCGGACAGCGCCGGGTATAAATACCCCTGGATTTGAAGACAACTCTCATTCTCTATTCAGCCCTGAAGAAGCCATCACAGGATGTGCGAAAGCTCGGCCACCATCAAAAACTTTACACGGTCCAACACGGAAAAAACTTTACATACATCTGATGACTGTGGAAGCCTACGTGAACATGGAATAGATATGTTTATTTGTATGAAAAATATAGGTTGAAAATATTTATTTTTTATCGTCAATTCGGACTAATTGTAGCGACGACTTAATAAACACACATAATCGGTTGAAAGAAGGCAGAACATGGTAGAATTCCAATTTTTTTAATTGGGAAACATGGCCAGAATAAAAATAAAAAAAAGAAAGAAAATAATCCGCGATGTACGTTATAGTTTCCAGTCACATGTAAGAATATAGGATAAAAATTATAATAGGATTTATTGCCAAGTTCGTGTGCTAAAAGATCCATTATTTAACCTGGATATTTTCAAGATAAACATTGACATTCATCTACATAGAATATAACTTAACTGCTTTTGCAGTTATTTCAAAAGGATTTAGAAACATTCCTAAGCTGAATAACCTGAATGGAACCTGAGAATGGAATATTCTTTCTGCGGTGTGAAGCTGTAACAGGTGGTGAGTATCGACCTTAGTAGAAGTAGCAGTGATCACTCCGTAAGTTGGCCAAGTTCTCTAAGTGACCAGAAACTTCGCTCAAGTTAAATCTTACCCAGAACTTCCAGACGCACTCCAAACTGTGTTCAGAGCAGTCAAACAGCTGATTCCTGAGCTGAAAGCTTCCATATAATCTTACTATATGTTTGAATATAGATGATATGACGACATACGTTTAAGCAACTATTCTTAGTCAGTTAGCTGCAATTATATCATGGATTTAGATTATTAAAGTGATAAAAATATCAAGTTGAAAAATAATTTTACTAAATTTTAAAAGTTTTTTTTTTTTTAAGATGGTCTTTAGTTACTTTTAAATCTTGTGTATGGGTGTGAACTTTACATTTAAAGAAAAATTTAGTTATGAGGAGTCATTTAATTAATATAAGTAATTTATCAGTATTTCAGATTTCTAATAATTTCAATTGTGAATATTGTGGAAGAATTTATAAATACAAGAAAAATTTGACATCACATCAAAAAATTGAATGTGGAAAAGAACCCAAATACCAGTGCCCTCATTGTCCTCACAAGACTAGATATCAAGGCAGCCTCAAAAAACATATATTTGTAAAGCATGCCAAAATGTTTTCTGTTGAAAACAGTACCTTGCAAATGTGATGTAATAAGTGAATTTTGTATTATTAGTACTGTATTACTCTTGTTTCTTTTTCTTAAAGGTCTAAATTTCAAAGCTATTTTTTTTACTCCTGTTACTTAACCTATATTTTTTAAGTATGTTTTGTCTTTAATTTGGTTCTTTGTATTGTGTTCATTTTGTTTTCATTTCAATAAATATTGTCAAAGATAATTTTTGTATCTATATATCAAGCAATTAAGGTCTGGCATGTATTAAATAATATTTTTGTTGTTAAAGTGTAATTTTCACTGCTCAAACAAAGATTAATAGAATATATGCAAGGGAATGGAATAAAAAAATCTACAGGGATCTCAAACTTTAACCAATAACTGAGGGGAAAATGTAGTATGCTGATGCTGAAGGAGGTATAAAAACTTATTTTTGCCATTAGACAATTAAAAAAAAAATTATTGAATGAAATTCTGAAATATAAGGTATATTAAAGTTTGATCAGGGAAAAAGTTCTTCAAACTAGTCAAGGACATTCTTCTGCAATGATATATTATTATTATTTATTTTATTTTATTTTAAATTTCTGCAGTAAATTACACTGGAGAACACATTTTTTGTTGAGATAGATCTGACACTGCTTTTCACTAATTCTTGGCATCTGAATCTGAGAATAACCTCAGATTTTGTCTATCACGTAACTTTTTAAACTACAGGATATCCTCAGACATCATAAAAATCATGCATTTAAAAGAACAAAGTAAAAACATACCAAATATACAGTTTACAAAACATTTAATGTAAGTTAAATCGAGTTCATACATGTAAAATTGTTTAATTAATGAACAGTACTTTAAAATTAAGATAAAAAATTTGTGTTTTTAGCTTGTTCTGTAGTGTTTAGTTTATGTACATTCACGCTTGATGCTCCAACAATAGTCAGCCATCATATGTGTGCCCCATCTACCTTGATACCTTGCTTCTATAACCCTAAAATCTTGATGGAAACACTCACCCTGCTCATCACTCACTGCACCAAGATTGTCCGGGAAATTAGCAAGGTGGCTGTGTAAAAAATGCAATTTAATGTTCATGTTGCAACCTAGATTTTGGAACCTTTCCAAGAAAATTCTCGACTATTTCAGAGTAATTCAATGTTCGTGTATTTCCAAGTAAGTCTTTAATAATGTTTTTGAATGTCATATCCGTATTCCCCTTCTTCCAAAGAGGGAAATTCATTAAAAACTGGCACGGGGACTTCAGCTGAATGCAGTGCTGGGCTATAAAGCTGATGGTAAACTAGGATACTCTATTTTACATTTGTTTTTCTTGTTATATCCCAATGTTTTCACTATACAAAAGTAACAATCACTTGAATGATCTTTGGGCTTGCTCCAAATCATCGGTGTACCAAATGGAAGCTTAGCACGTGTTCTCTTGGTCCACATCCGTAAACTCCCAACACAATGTTTACACACTTTATGAGGTGCCCATGCTTTATCTTGATCACCAAGTTTCATTTTAAAATAGACAAAATATGCTTGTCTGACAAATGTACTGATGCTTGTATTTTGACTGGGAATAGTAAAACTGCCACTTATATAAAAAAACCTATCGGGGCTGTTTTCGCACTTTCTCTCGTAGGAGCAGAGGTAGCCATAAGGAAACGTTTCAGTTCAAACACACTATGTAGTTCTGTACACTTCGTAACGAAATACTAAAACTGCTTACCGACACAGAACATTTCACCACAGTATAACAGACATAACTATATAGGCAGGTCTAGACCAGTATGCACCCCACATACATAGAAACCAAACGTCAAGTGATAGAAGAAAACTAAAAACAGTTTTAAATCCAGCATGCCTAATTCTATAGAAAACAGCTAAAAAATATAACTCAACAAAAATTGAGTTTAAATTGTTCCCCAGTGTTATTTTTCTAATATTCACTTCTTTTGTTTTTTATGTTAATTAATTTCTAAAAGGTGCTATATTCAGTCAATGAAAAATAGCAAGTCAAATCTAGTTTGTGTGTACAGACACAGGGAAAACCTTCATTTACCAGGAACCTATAACATACTTTTGGTTTCTTACATCACTTTTTCTTAATAAAACTCTATGTTTAATTGTAAACTGATATTTGCCTCGTAAAAATATGGAAGAAGGCCTACCTAAAAAAATTTTTGGAGACTAGAATGGCAGATCACTAAAAAAGAAAAAGTGCTATAAATACTGTGTTTCAGCAATAAATCCCAGTATTTTTTGCTATAAAAATTATATATATATATATATCGAATACATCAGTCTCATCACTT
>KZ807561.1:289958-307410 GCA_000696205.2 Oncopeltus fasciatus
CTATATATATATATATACATACATATATTTAATAGGGATAAAAACAGAATTACGATGAAAAAATTTTTTTAAAAAGATATTATACCTTTTTTATGTATGTTGTATAAAATAATATTTTATTTTACTTAAATTCAAACTTACATGAAAAGCATAGTGAAATGAAAGAGGAAATGAATAGTACTGCATATACTATAAAAAAATAATTATTCATTGGCATTAATTTAACCACTTTATGCTAATAAATGATTTTTAATTATTAGAAGCTAGTATTGTAATTGTAATGTGTATGATTTTGTACCCACATGAGCAATCACATACATAAATTTTATTTTTTTATTCCTTGTATGTGTATATTTGTGACCTAGTAAATTAATGACCTTTTTTTCTATAGGTTAAATTATGCTTGTTTGACTAGCTTATATGCTCTTTTTTTTTTCCCTGGCATTGCATGGTTTCTACTACTTAGTGAATTTACATTCATTCTTTATTTTATTTAACAATATTTGCTTAGTCCATTTTTTGGGTGATTAACTCATGCATTAAAATAAATAATTTTTTTTGTTCAGCTTCTCATTATTTAGCTGCTTATTTACCTTTTGTAGATCTTGATAGAACATTTGTCCCCTTGAATGTCCCTCCACTCACATATCTTTGTCATTTTCTGTATTTATTGTTATTATCTGCCTTAACTGATTTCTTTCTCCATTTAAGACATTACTGAAGCTCAAATTCTTTACTAGGTTACCAGGCAGATTCAATTTTTTTTTCCAAATTCAAAATTTTTCTCTGACCATAGTCTTTTCAAAAATTGTCTTATTTCAATGTAGTTGCATAAACTTCTTTTTTATCTGATGGTATAGGTTTTTAACTTAATGGAAGTTGCATTACTATCAACGTATATTATAAATTTGTAGTTGTGTGTATCTTCTCTCCCATTGTTAAACCCATTTCATTTTCAGTACATTAGGATTATTATTATTATTATTTACATGTTAATTGGTTTCAGTGAGTGAGGCTTGCTATATAATGTTTCTGCACAGCTACAGCTTCATAAAAGAAAATCAGAAGCCATGCTTACTTTTTCTAATTGTTATTGTATTTAAATTCTAATTTTCTATTTCAGCATTGGGTTTTTTTAGTAGGTTGAAGTTTTTCTATTAGAATCTTGGTTTGTTAAGTTATACCTTAATTTGATAATTATTCCAGAAATGTTTTCTAAAATTACAAAATTAGGTTGACATTTTCTTTTATAAATTTCTTGAAATTTATGCTTGGAAAATATAGTTTATATGGAGGAAGTCATTAATAATTCTCCAATGTTAGGTTTTCTCTAACTTTTTTTTACAATAAAATGTAAAGGATGACGGTGTTTGTACCAAACCCCTTTTCAAGTATTTGTGATTACTAATGACACTTAAACTAATGATACTAATGATACTAAATAATGATTACTAATGACACTTATTATTTTAGTATAATTATTTTTCCTTCATTGTTGAAATTTTTTTAACAGGCCCATGGCTGTGCTAATTTAATTTAAAAACTTATTTCAAGCATTCGTTTTTGTTTTAACAACTTTTCAAAACTTATATTGGCCTATGTTATTCCAGTGACTTGTACTGTAATGTATTTATCATTTAAATTAGTGAACATTACTTGTGAACAGATATTGTAATGATCATTCTGAGTTAAGTTTGGTGGTTTTCAAATTATTTGGGGTCTTTCTCAAAGAAGAAGAAATATATATTTTTCCCTGAGAAGTTGTTTAATAGAGTTAGGGTTTTACAACTTTTGGAAATCCAAAATTTGTAGCATTCAGTCAATCATTTCTTTACTACTTCTAAGTTTAAATAGCTATTTGTATTATTATTCATAAAGTTCCAACTCTGCTGTATTTTTTTGACTAATTATTTCTGTTTCTCCAGACAAGAAGTTTAAATGTGAAGTTTGTGGAAGAGGCTACCTTCATGCCGAAAGCCTTTACAACCATAAAAAGTATGATTGTGGAAAACTACCTCAGTTCCAGTGCCCCTATTGTACTCATAAAACCAAGTATTCAGCAAGCCTCAAGAAACATATATTTGCCAAACATATTAATTATGTGACAAGTAGTTGATTACAAGTTAAAATAATAATAAAACTATGACAAATGTAGCATTTTTCTTATTTTTCTTTTATTTTTTCAAATAAAAATATCTATAAATTAGTTAAAAGTTTTATGAATTCCCTCAAATTAATTTGGTTCTCATGATTTTAAAAATTAATATTCATAAAATTATTTATTGAAGTCCTCAATTATTTCTCCTAACATATAAAATGTGCATAACTGTGGGGGAGAAAATATTAGCAGAAGATTGTTAAGAACTTAAGAATTACTGAACTCATTAAGAATACATTTTATTTATTTTTATAAATAAAAACCATTTAGTAAAGTTTGAATGAAATAAATTATATTACTCAATATAAAATTATACTGTGTTTTGATGTTTAAATTGGCCGAACTTTTTCAAGTGTTCATTTTTTAAAAGTTTTTTCAAATAATATTATTTTTTGCCTAAGGAAAGTGGAATATTAAAGGAAATGAGATTGGGTTAACTCTTATGTATCCATCTAATCATATCTATTTTATTATTACAATCTATTATATACACTCAGTGTCAAAATTTTAGACACGCCCCTTGAAATTAATAAAACTTTCCATGTTTTCTTTATTTTTGATTGAAAAAATTTTTTTAATTGCAGTTTTAAGCACAAATTATGATATTGAAATAGGGGCAATGTTCTCAGACCTTGAGGATTATTTAAATCCAATATCAATAAATATTGACATTTTACGTGCATCAAAATGATAGACACACTTGTTGTTGTTTACTGTTTTCTTAATCCTCTACAGTTGAAATCGTTAAGAACCTTTTCTACTTCAGTGTAGTGTTAAATTTGTTTGCAAATAGACCTAAAATAAAACATTAGTTATGGGGAAAAATAAGTGTTTCTCCGAAGAAGAGCGCCATTTGATTTCTTCACTCCCCAAGGACGGTATGAGTTGTAGGGAAATAGCCAGCCAAATCAAGCAGAGTTTTTCATCGGTCACAAAATTTATTCGGCATGGGGAGTCATATGGAACACACCCTTCTACTGGGTGGCTCCCTGTTTTGACATTAAGGGAAAAATGGAATATCCTTCGAATCGCATCCAACTCTTGCAAAACGGCAAGAGCAATTGCCGAGGAAGCTGGAGTTCAAACAAAACTAAAAAATGTTCAAAGATTATTAAAAAAGTAAAAAACAATAGTTAGAACAAAATTAAAAAGAAAACCAGTTTTGACTACCCGTTACAAATTAGCCTGGATGGCCTTTGCTCGAAATGTAATGTCATGGACTGAGCAGTGGAAAAAAGTCATTTTTAGTGATGAAAAAAAATTCAATCTGGATGGGCCAGATGGATATTCCTATTATTTTCATGACTTAACAAAGGAAGAAAAAATTGTATCAAGGCGTCATGGTTTGGGCATCAATTGGTTACAAAAAGAAAGGAAATTTGATATTTCTTTCATTATGAGTTAACTCAACTGAATATAAAAATTTGTTAGAGGAGCAAAAGTTAACATTTAATGACATGTCTGAGGGCACACCAGTTTTCCAGCAAGACAACGCTCCAATACATTCAGCAAAAATAATTAAAGACTGGTTTACCAGCAACAAAATTGTCAAATTTGACTGGCCTGCTGTCTCCCCAAACCTAAACATTATCGAAAATGTTTGGGGAATTCTTTAAAGAAGCATGTACTCCGAAGTGTACAGTTTGGAACAATGGAAGAGTTGAAATCTGCAATTCTGGCTTCATGGGAACAAATACCTGAAGAAACTATAAAAAAAATTGTACTACGCATTACCAAACAGAATTTTTGAATTAATAAACGGTGGTGGAAAGGCCACAAAGTATTAAAATGAGTTTTATTTATTTTTACCAGGGAGTGTGTTTATTTATTTATTTATTTAATGCTAGGTTTACTAGATGATTGAATAGGAGAACCTTAAGAATAATTGATGTAGATATGGTATAGGACAGTTAGTATTAGTTAGGTGAATGAGTAAGTTGGGGTTTCTGTTCTGTTGATTTAGGAAAATTTCCTGGAACCGTGAAAGAAATTAAAATTGACTACATAGTTATTATGTTAATGAAGAAAAGGACAGCTTTCTTTCAAATTGTTTAAGAATTATAATTAAATTTTTTATTGTTGATATCATCAGGTTTAAAAGCATTTACTACTAAGGTGGGAGGCTATAGTGTTTAATTGGTAGATACTAGGAGATGTGAATAGGGTGTAGGACGAATCCAATTTTGAGACTTGGTGAAGGTTAGTGATTGTTGAGGCATTATCTTAATTTATTTTGGCTTAAGTAGTAGGTTTGTTCATCACAGTGAAGGATTTTGTATTTTTGTTAGAGAGTAATTGTTCTTTGCAGATCAAAGTGATTTTATTCAGTTAGTTGGATACTTAAGTTATCGAAAAATATTAGTATTAATTATTTATAGTAAAGTATTGTGTTTGTTCAGTTAGTCTGTTTTGAGCTGTTTTACTGAAGAAAACATATGTATTACTTTTTTTTAAATACTGATTTTAGTTGTGGTATTTAATCCCATGTTATTTTTATACGACAAATGCAAGGGAATAGAATAAAAAAATCTTACTACCTCAGCCGGGACCCGAACCCGGGTCTCCTGATTTCTGAGTAGTTATGCTGACCATGAGGTAGTAAGATTTTTTATTCTATTTCCTTGCATTTCTCATATGTATTACTATTTCTGTCAGGCTTGTTTTATTTCAACAGTTGTACTCTATTAAGAGGTAAATTATTTCTATTGTGTCTTTAGATTGGGAATGCAGGTTTGGGGGATTGGTTTAGGAACTTTTGAATTTAAGTAGTAAGGAGCTTAACACCTTACTAGTCTTTTGTGAACTCAGTGGTTTTTATAGGATACTGTGGATTTTTCAAGTGTAAGTTTCTAGGATTCCAATTAGTTGGGCTACAGATGAAATTTTGTTAGATATTAATGTAAGAAAAAAAATGCTTACTTTATATTCTACTGAAACATTGTTGTGCTGTTGGTTTAATGGACTGGACTATGACCAGATGAGAGATCAAGGAAGTTGGAGATGGACGAAGAAATGGTAGTTAAGGTTTTTGTGATAATAGTTACATGATCTGAGAGTTTTGAGGGGGATGTGGGGCTATAAGTAGGAGTTTTGGAAGCTGAGAATGATGAAGAGAATTGTTAGTGGAATTATAAGTTTAAACCTTCACTTGTTTTTTATTGAAAAAAAATGTTTCTATTATGCATTTTATGACTGGCCAGTATATTAGATTATAATATTTTTTAAAATCTATCAATACCATGTCAGGAAGTTTTTTTATTACTTACTTTGTAAATAATTGTTTCTCTAAACTGGCTGTTACACCATAATTTATTAATCTATTCAATGTTTCAACAGATTTCCCTATAGTAAATAAGACTATTTACCATATTAAGAAATTGGTCAGTTTTAAATTGTTTTTGTGTATGTTGGAGGGGGAGTGATAGTTTTTGTAGAAATCTAAATGAACAAAAAAAAAAATGGAACTCACTAAAATCGGACTAACAAAGAATAATACCAATATGGAATGAATTGTTGACCCTCAAGTTCTATGAAGAGAGGATTGTCGGGAATTCGGTCATGGTAGTTGAACAATTAAAAACTAATTTGTAACCAAAATAGTTTTCATTTTAGCCAACGTTTTGGGCTGAATTTCAGGGCTTTATCAGGGCTGAATATAAAAGAGAAACATACAAAATAATATAGAAACATGTCTTTATATGATAATCAAACAAAGAAAAATGAATGAAAATATAAAACTGTGTGTAATCGACTATATAAAATGGATACCGAACATATTGGAAAAAACAAATCATTAATAAAATTTGTATGTGTACATACCAAGTAGGGTAATTGGTAGAGAGAGATACTCCTGCTCAACTGAGTCTACATTGTGACTGATCTGTTTTAAAAATTGTTTATTTGACCGTTGGAGAAAGGAACAAGAAACGGACGTAGGAGTGGAGAAAGAAGAGTAATTTTTTATTATCAATAATATGTATACATAATTTTTTTGTATATGAAATAAATAAATACAAAAAAAATTGTATTGTGAATATATGTGTTTAGATATTCTGCTTATAATATTCAATAATATAAGGACAGTGGTTTGAATTGTAAAACAATTTTTAGGATTCATAAATAATCAATATTCAGAATAAAATTGATATTAAGTCTCCTATTTTAGAAAGCAGCTAATAATAAGAGACATTCTCTTACATTACAAATATTAAAAAATTTGAGACTTATTGTAGTTATATTATTGTATATAGTTCCATCATTGGTTTTCTTCTTGGAAAGCATTTATCCCTATTACAAATTTAATAAGAAATTTCAGTCCATAATGAATTAACAAGTTAATAAAAAATAAATGAGAAACTTCACTCACACACACACAAAAAAAAAAAGTCTTTTAAATTGAGCTTTATCCTAATGCCTGATAACTAATATTTTACTATTTTTTTAAAAACTAAAGACCTAAGCACCATCTTGACAGAAGCAGTTTGATTTTGTGTAGTGTTAAATCATGCATTTTTGGACTTCTTCAAACTTTGTTTTCCTTTTAATTCTAAAAGATTTACTGAAGCATTCTGCAAAGATATAATTGAAGTACATTTAGTACTTTGCAAGTAAAATGCTTCCTCAGGCTGGCTGTATTTATTAAAAAATGCTTATGTTAGACAACCCAAGAATATTGAGATTACAGTTATCATCAAAAGGTTAACCCAAAACTCAGCATTTTATACCTTTAAAAATTTCTTCCTTATTTATTGTTTGTAATGTAAGCTTTTCAAATGAATAAAATAAGTTATTGCAAAGATCAGGATCAAAACTCCATCACCTCATCCCTCAAATTACCTTACAAAAAAGAACACTCCCATCAACTCAGTTCTTGTGACAGCAATGCTGCTTGTCTCTTCTTCCTTTTGCTGTCACCCTACAACTCTGGTAACAAGGCCCAAAACCTGTCATCTCTGAATATCATTTACCAATATAGGATAGATGCCCTTGAGGATATAATGGATATCAAAGTAATGAGGAACTTCTCCAAAGTCACCTCTAATTAATGTTAAGGATCTTACAATTTAAACAGGATTCCGAAAGGCCTTTGTGTTACAAATTACATTCAATTTAGTAACGCCCTAATTGTCCTTAAATATAAATCTGGTCTCATTGCAAATCGGGCATGATACCACTTAAATATAGTGGATACCATAATTGTCCTTCTGCCTACCAGCCTATGGATATCAAAGTCAACACAGCTAAAAAAAATGTATGTTTTTTTTTTTGGGGGGGGGATGGAGAGGGGTTCGGTCAAGGTTGATCCAAAAAATACAATTTAAAAATGTGTATTTTTTAATTATCTTCTGATGTTTCAGCTTACTTTAAGCTATCTTCAGGCTAACATGAAGGCAAGAGAGGATGTTATGCCACCTGGATCACATGTACATGACTGAAAGGAAACAAGAAAAAAAAAACTCTTCATTAGAAGCATTACACTTCTGTTATATTTAACATCCCTCCTGTTTTCCATCTTATCCTCTTTCAGCTGTGAGATGTTCAAAATGAGGTATTAGTTCTTCAGATCCTGAACTTAATACATAACCTCTTATGAAAAGTCAATAGCGTCTCTCCTAGCCATCCATCAAAAATTGACCACTATTTTTAATCACATAAAATTCCTAAAACAACTATTCTACCAATAACCTTCTGTTGTTTAATAGAATATCCAGATGCAGAAATGAACTGAGAATCTTTCTGTGGAATGAAAAGTAGACAGCATTAATAACAAACTCGCGATACAAATAAACATAGCATTCATTAATGCTTCTGGTTTTAATATTTTTGGACCAATCACTCTAATGGTACAGCACATATAGGCTTCATAATTTTCATTGGATATTATCTCCCCCACATTTAAGCCCTAAGCTCATAAACTACTCATTATCTGTCTTCAAGCAACAACAGTAATCAATAATACTTATTAACAACAGTCATAATTTTTTTAGCTTTATTCTCTCCTCTCAAAATTGATTTGTCTTCCACCATCTTATAATAATTCCAACCATTCCTTGGCCATCGCCATGCTGTTGGCATACTTTAATCTGAAAATCCTTAAACTGGATGTCCTACTTTCAACCAGCAAGGGTTTTACTTTACCTTTTCAACAAGGTTTCCTTAAAATTCTACTAGTTTTTGATCGAAACTAATGTGAGACATATTTTGTATCTGTTTCTGGAAAGGTTGCCATGATTTAATACAAAAAATCAACCTGGAAAATCATTTTTCAAAACAACTATATTTTAGACCGCCACTTAGGCGGGCAGGAACAACTGCCACATCCTCCAGGATAATTTTATAATTTCTAGATTTATAATGATATCTGGAAATTTTATACATAGAAACCTCATTAGTAATTACAAATTGATTTAAGAGGAATCTAAAACAAGGAAACCAATTTGAAGTAACTCTTAGTTTATTTACAGTAAAGTATGTACTAGTTAAGCTAGGTTACGAAACTATTCCTGTCTTGCTAGCTGAAAGAAAACATAAACATTAGGTGAACATTTAAATAAATGTAAGGGATACCACATAAAAAGCACAATGAACACGAAAAACCATGAAGATTTTCACTAATCAATTATAATTTGAGATGTCCATTGTCACTAAATGTGTCATCCTTCTAAAGAAAACATAAAGTAAATAAATGAGTCGAAGAAAGTAAAATAAAATAAAGAAAATATTTAACCCACACATGCAAATTTATTCAAATTGTACTGACCTTTAAATATTTATATATTAATAAATAAATCATGATATATTCAGAAATAAAGAAATTTAAATCCTTAATTTTATAAATATTATTTATTTTGTGGTCTTTAATCCCACGTAAATTTTAGATAATTTATAGTGCAAGGGAGCATGAGCGATATATTCGTCGGCCTCGGAGGTTGGACTCTCGACACTAGTGCGGGGAATTTAATAACTTATCAGACTTGTCCCGGTAGCATAAGTGGTAAATGCACCGGCCCGGATAGCAGGGGATCCAGGTTTGAGTCCTGGCTGGGACAGTTAGATTTTTTATTCTGTTCCCTTGCACTAAAAATTATGTAAATCCTTAAGTTACAATTTTTTTGAGAAATTTTAATCTGCACAAATATGAGAGCATCCATCCATAGAAATTGCTTTCATGGCAGCAATTATTAAATATTTATATTAAAATTTGAATTTCAAATAAGCCTCATTATGTATGTGTCAATTTTTCTAAAAATTAAAAATACCATACATTTATGGTATCTACTAAATTTCAGAACTAGTTATCTAGTTATTTGAATGTTGAATAAAAATATTTGTTAAGTTTAATAAATAACTAAGAACTAAGACGAAAGTCTTCTTATTTAAGGAAAGATGTCTTTCAGAATGTTGGTTTTGAAAATAAATAAATTATTTGTTCAAATGGAGAGTTTTTTGACCGTATATTATTATTAGGTGATTTTAGTTGGGGTTCGGTCAAGGTAGATCCAATTATCCTTATTAACAGTTCAAAAAAAAAAAAAAAAAAATTGATGTNTTCTAAGAATATAATTTTTATACAGTTATCTTTATTAACAGTTAAAAAAAAAAAATTGAGCATTGAAAAGTTATAAAAAATTAAAATAAAATAAATAAATAAAATTTAAATTATGTATGAATATGAAATACGTGTCTGCGAAGGCTAGAATAATGTTTAAATTTATGAGTGCAGTGAGGACAGAAAAACTTAGGATCCTTTCCACATTCCTTGTTCTGATGAGTAATCAAATTTCGTTTGTATTTATAAGCTCTTCCACAAGTACAATAAAACATCTGAAAATCTAATGAACAAGGTATTAATGAAGACATATTTTAGTAACATTTTCAATTAATTTAATTTGGAAAAAATATTTGTCATTGGTAAATTATTCCTTTGAAATAAATACAAATAAAAAATCTTTAATTCTCCTTTGTTGAGTTTTTAAGTTCAATCCATTTTACCTCACTATCATTACATGAATTTGAATATATGAGGGAACTTGGCTTAGTAAGTGAAGAAATAAGATGAGACAAAACTTAATTTTGCATTACAAATAAACAACCCTTTACATTAGGTCTGGAAGATATTCTGACAACAAACAAAAAACAAAATCATTGCTCTTGAAAAGCTTAACATTCTTCAATAAGCTTTTTATGTATTTTAATGGAATAGCTCTTTTCTGATAATTGGACAATAATTGGAAAAATATTCAAAGATAATACTCAGTCATGGAAATGTGAACTTAGGGACAGGACGTCCTCTCTCGTCTTCATGATAGCCATGAAGATGGCATACAATGTAAGCCAAAACATTGGCAGATAATTCATTAAAAAAATACATTTTTTAAATTTGTATTTTGTTTTTTTTAGATCTACCTTGACCGAACCCCAACTTAAATCATCTAATAATTTAAAGATAATAGTTGCCCTTCATCTCAGAAAAGTACTCATCCTTCATGACCACATTTCTTTCGCACTCAGACAAAGAGCAACAAATGCTCAGAAAAATGTATTATTCTTTGTGAAGAGAGGATTGTCGGGAATTCAGCCATGGTAGTTCAACAATTAAAAACTAATTTTAACCAAAATAGTTTTCATTATAAATATTTATTTGGTTGTGGTTTATTATCCCTCATAAAGTTCAAACAATTAATGAGAGGGAATAGAATAAAAAAATCTATTTGTCCCAGCCAGTACTCGAACCTAGATCTCCTGCTATCCAGGCCAGCATGCTTAACCATTACACCACTGGGACGAGCTAGATATCTTATTTAATTTCCACCACAATAGCAAGAGCCTAACCCACAAGAAAGACGAATAAATCGTCTTAAACTCAAAGGAGCTGACATTGTCAAGCTATTTGTCGGCTCTCATCATTTACTTTTTTAATTTTTCTTTTTAAATATTTATTTGGTTGTGGTTTATTATCCCATGTAAATTTCAAACAATTAATGAGAGGGAATAGGATAAAAAAAATCTAATTGTCCCAGCCAGGACTCGAACCTAGATCTCCTGCTATCCGGGCCGGCGTGCTTAACCATTACACCACCGGGACAAGCTAGATATCTTATTAAACTCCCACCACAATAATTGTTCTATTCCCTCTCATAAATTGTATGAAAAATAGTTTTCATTTTAGCCCATGTTTCGGTCTGAATTTCAGGCCTTCATCAGAAACATACAAAATAATATAGAAAGATGTCTATATATGATAATCGAACAAAGAAAAATGAATGAAAATATAAAACTTATGTATTCGACTATACAAAATGGATACTGAACATATTGGAAATAAAAAATTATTAATAAAATTGATATGTGCACATACCAAGTTGGGTGATGGGGAGAGATAGAGACTTGTGCTCAACTGTGTCCACATCGTGACTGATCTGTTTTAAAAAAATTAGATTTGACCGTTGTGGGTTGGAATGGGAAATGGATGTAGGAGTGGGGAATGGATGAGACGGTTTAAATGGCTTAAGGTTCAGGATATTGCTGCAGGAAAGTGGGAGGGGAAACAAGCTATGGGATAGTCTTATTATGATTTTTGTTTTACGTTGTGAAAAATATTACTGTATTTGAAAGAAATAGAGTCTTTGTCTTTTTGTCATTAATGGTGTAGTGTTCTAAATGTTTGTAAATAGACTCGGCTAAAAGTCG
Organism: Oncopeltus fasciatus; assembly: GCA_000696205.2. NCBI lineage: Eukaryota > Metazoa > Arthropoda > Insecta > Hemiptera > Lygaeidae > Oncopeltus > Oncopeltus fasciatus. Next base: position 301,807 of record KZ807561.1, read on the forward strand.
TTTCTGAAGGTTTGGTTCAGTCTCAAGAAATGTATTTATCAAAGTTAAAAGTGTGTTTGTCAATAGTAGAGTGTTTTGAAAGGGCTGTGGGGGTTTTATTATTTTTAATGTCACATTGATCTTTACTGATTCTTCTTTTTATGGGGTTCTTGGTTTGTCCAATATACGATACCGTACTATTTTGAGTGACACAGAGATTTTGTGAATGACGTTACATCTGTCAGTATAGGGGATGGGGTCTTTTAGGTTAGTGTATAAATGTTGTAGTTTGTTGTTGTTGGAGAAGCCTATGCATAGTTTGCAGAAGGTATTAATGAGAGCTTTATTGATATTTTCTGATAGAGTGAGAAAATAGGGTAGGGAACGGAATATTGGGGTGTCACTAGGTGGAATTTGAGTGGAAGGGGGAGTGGAATAAGAGGAGTGGAATTATTTTATAATTTTCATTCCACTCCCCCCTCAACTCCAATTCCACCTAGCGACACTCCAATATTCCGTTCCCTACCCTCTAAACCTAGACATTTTAAAATAAGTTTTCAGGAATATTTTGTTAAATAAAAAAAGTGACCATTATTACTGTTAATTAACACATGACCTTATACCAAAAAAGAAAAAAAAATTCCTCAGGTGGCAATAATATTCTTTTAAGCTCTATGTTTCCTTGCAATGTAAATAATTGCATGTTTCCTTGCATGTAAATAATTTTTCAGTAATATTTTACGTGAATTTAAAAAAAAAAAAAATTATAATACATAATGAAATAACTTTAATTCATGCTATTATATTTATTAACTTTATTTGTGAAACTTTTTTAAGTAGATTTTATTTTATAATTAATGTGAATAAATCTACATGTCATAAATTGTTAATTATTTCCTTAAATAAATTGAGATCAAATTCTGCATTATTTTACTTTATTGTTTGCTTCTGTTTTATAATTACTTCCAGGGCTATTTATCCTTTTAAATTAGTAATTTTTATTTCCTTTAATTTAAAATGAACTATTTGATTAGATTATTTTACTAAAACATAATTGCAGAACACTCTTCAAAAGTATTGTACAGTGTTACTGATAATAAGATACATATTAGAGGCTGCAGGTTCTTTATCCAGATCAGGGTATATCAAGAGGGCAAAAGCCTCCACAAAATTCTTTTGTAGTCTCTTTATTATTTAGTTTCCAATATTTCTCCCTCAAGTATCTTTAAGGAAACGTAATAAATTAAAAACCAAGGAGCTGATTGTACAGTTATGTAGCAAACAATAATTATTTGTTAATTCCCTTGAAGCCTATGTGTAGTTTGGGAAAGATATTAATTAGAGCTTAGTAATATTTTCTGATAGAGTGGGAATATAGAGTAGAGAACGGACTATTGGAGTGTCACTAGGTGGAACTGGAGTTGAGGGGGGAGTGTAATGAGAATTATAAAATAATTACACTCCCCCTTTCACTCCAATTCCACCTAGTGACACTCCAATATGAGCCTTTGTTGCTTTTTGTCTGAGTGTGAAAGAAATGTGGTCATGAAGGTTGAGTACTTTTCTGTGATGAAGGGCAACTATTACCTTTGAATATTTTATGCTTTTTGTGTATTAATTGTTATTCTGCTATATATCTTGGGTATTTCTTTTTCTTTGTTGATAAGATATAATCCATCCAATTATCAGAAGAGAATTTTTTGGGTTGGGTCAAGGTTGATCCAAATAAATGCCATTTAAAGGAATGAATATCTGCTTATGTTTTAGTTTACTTTGTAAGCCATCTTCAGGGCTATCATGATGAAGTCAAAAACTCTCCATTTGTACAATTATGAGTACCCTGATTTTTTCAGAATAAACTGGACATGCACACACTTGTTAGTGCTTACAGGTTCCAAATGAACTAACCCTATTTGGTTATGAGTTCCTTTTAAAAGTGATTGATGAGTATAGCTGAAGTTTAATTAGGAAGTGGATGGAAGAAAAAGCAAATTGGAAAATATTTAATATTTTTTTTACCATTTATATATTCTAAAATTTGTTTGAACATAATGGTCGTATATATAGTTTAATTGTTTTCTTTCATTTTTGTTCATTAATATTTATTCAAAGGCTGGAACTGTTTGTTCCTTTTTAATAAAATTATCAGTCTTGAAAAACTTGTATAGTTTATTTGTCTCCTGTTTTACAAACATTTTAATTTGATTAAAGAATATTTTTTTAGTTTAATGATGAGGCTTTTGTTTGTTGTTATCCGTTCTCTGATAGTAGGTTCTTAGACTGAGCTATTTCATTAAAATACATAAAAAGCTTATTGAAGAATGTTAAGCTTTTCAAGAGCAATGATTTTGTTTTTTGTTTGTTGTCAGAATATCTTCCAGACCTAATGTAAAGGGTTGTTTATTTGTAATGCAAAATTAAGTTTTGTCTCATCTTATTTCTTCACTTACTAAGCCAAGTTCCCTCATATATTCAAATTCATGTAATGATAGTGAGGTAAAATGGATTGAACTTAAAAACTCAACAAAGGAGAATTAAAGATTTTTTATTTGTATTTATTTCAAAGGAATAATTTACCAATGACAAATATTTTTTCCAAATTAAATTAATTGAAAATGTTACTAAAATATGTCTTCATTAATACCTTGTTCATTAGATTTTCAGATGTTTTATTGTACTTGTGGAAGAGCTTATAAATACAAACGAAATTTGATTACTCATCAGAACAAGGAATGTGGAAAGGATCCTAAGTTTTTCTGTCCTCACTGCACTCATAAATTTAAACATTATTCTAGCCTTCGCAGACACGTATTTCATATTCATACATAATTTAAATTTTATTAATTTATTTTATTTTAATTTTTTATAACTTTTCAATGCTCAATTTTTTTTTTTTAACTGTTAATAAAGATAACTGTATAAAAATTATATTCTTAGAATTTTTTTAATATGCATAGTGCATAATGGTTATTCATGCTATTATACTTATTTGATATATTTTTGGGACTATTTTTAGTTGAATTTCATTTATGAGTATACATTTTTAAGTCTTACATTGTAATTTATTTGCTTAAATAAATTGAGATCAATTTCTGCATTGTTTAAATTATTTGTCTCTATTTTGTAATTACTACCAAGGCTATTTTTAGAAATAGAGATTTATTGAGATTGTTTTTATTCTGGGTTTACCTGAAATAAAAATAGTTAAACTCAGCAAACTTTTCTTTTCCAGTAAAAAACAAAATTAGGGATGATATATAAAATGGATATATTTTAACATTAAAATGATAATTATTCATTGACAATCGCTATTTATAATGGTTATTAAATGATTAGTGAAATTATTAATGCTGCTTAAATCAGAAAAATAGTTTAATTAAGAGTTGTATTTTTTAGGAAGATGCTTTGATTGGTGTATTTATAATTAAATAAGTACAAACCATACATTTTTGTCGACGAATGTATCGTCTTATGCTCAGAGGAGTTGACATTGTCAAGCTGTTTAAATGTCTCTCGTTATTTACTTTTTTAAGTTTTAATCTCCAGGTCCTGACTGGGACAGTTAGATTTTTATTCTGTTCCCTTGCACTAAAAATTAGTAAAATTTACATGGAATAAAATACCACAAAAAAAAATTCATAAAAATAAAATTTAGAAAAGTAAATAACGAGAGTCATTTAAACAGCTTGACAATGTCAGCTCCTCTGAGCATAAGGCGATATATTCGTCGGCCTCGGAGGTTGGTCTTTCGACACTAGTGCAGGGAATTTAATTACTTATCAGACTGGTTTCGGTAGCATAATTGGCAAATGCACCGGCCCGGATAGCAGGAGATCCAGGTTCGTGTCCTGGCTGGGACAGTTAGATTTTTTATTCTGTTCCCTTGCACTAAAAATTACTTATAAAATAAGATATTTAATTTACCAAGATTAAGTTTGTATGATTATGCAGGGGGAAAAAGAACAATATAAATCCTAGGTTTGCTATTACAAAAAAAATGTTACTCTAGAAAAATAAAGAATAATCCTGTCCTCAGAACTAAAAAAATGAATAAATAAAATAAAAGTCCGTAATGATTGATTTCTGAAGTGGCACAGGGGTTTCTCTAATTTCGTCGTCATCTATTAGAGGAAATAAGGAGGAAAATTTTCTTCTCACTGTGGGCTCCCAACAGTATTTTTTTTATTATCTCAACAAAAGATTTTTTTAATGTAAAGTTAAATCTAGCTGTTCAGCCCAAATGTTCAGAATTAAGGCTGGTACAATTCCACTGTATTTTTTAAATTTATTTCTTAATGTTTTAAATTAAAAAAAAAAACAATTAATGTGAGGGAATAGAATAAAAAATCTATCTATCCATAACTAAATTAATATTTATGAATGGAAATAAAAAGTAAATAACGAGAGTCGATATATAGCTAGACAATGTCAGCTCCTTCGAGCATAAGACCACGTATTCGTCTTTCTCGTGGGTTAGGCTTTCCCTAGTGTGTTGGGAATTTAATAAGTTAACTAGCTCGTTTCGGTGGTGCAAGTGGTAGCATTCGTGCCAGGAAAGCAGGAGATCCAGGTTCGAGTCCTGGCTGGGACAGATAGATTTTTTATTCTATTCCCTCACACTAATTGTTTAAAATTTACGTGGGATAATAAACCACAACTAAATTGATATTTATTTATAAAAAGTGAAGAATGTATGACAAATATAATTGTTTTTAAAAACTATATAAAATATTAAGATGAATAACTATTGACATAATCAGGTGTCACTTCTTTGACCTAACCACAACATCTAATACTAATGACCTAATGCATGGTCGAAGCTCCTTAAATTTCTCAGAAAATTGATATTTCACCAATTTAAATTTGTCCTTATTATGCATAACACTTTTTCAGTTATCATAAGATAACAATCTGTCCTTTAGTAAACAGATAAAATATTTAGATGTTTTATAGGGGTTATGATTTTGTAAATCGTTGAATAATTATAAGAGAGAGGTACTTTTTAATGAATAAAAACATATGGTTTACAATTTAGGATTGAACATTTAACACTTTTAAAATGTATAGTACATCTTTCTTCCTCAAAGCAGTTGATGACAAATGGCAAAAAATAAGAATTGGAAAGCCTAATTACTCATTAGTGTTTATACATAAATAAGCAAATAATGTTTTATTACTGGCATATTGTAAATGGAGAAGAGAAAGTGCTTTTTATTTTAATTGTTAAAATGACTGTATTTGTAAAGTGGAAGTTGGAAAATACATAGCTATAGACATAATAATTAAGACAGTTGGTGCAGTTAGAAAATTAGAATTCAAAATTTGCTAAATTACGATATATTTTCCCTTTTAGGGTGAGCAACAGATATTAACAAATAAAAAAAATTAATAACACTTGTTTTTACATTCTTAAAATATTACTGCATATTTTATTTCCTTTTTACATTTATATTTTTTTGTATTGATGTATGTATAAAAGAATCTATTAAAATGTAAGCTCTACATATTGCTTTATTATATTTAAAAAAATTTAATGAGTAAAGTTATTAATATTACATGCTAAAGTAAAAGCTCATGAAACCATTTTATTCTCTCATTTTATTAAAAAATTATTTTTAATAAATT
>KZ807561.1:321587-335690 GCA_000696205.2 Oncopeltus fasciatus
ATGCTCGGAGGAGCTGACATTGTCAAGCTGTTTAAATGACTCTTCTTAATTTAATTTTAATTTTAATTTTATAAATATTATTTATTTTGTGGTCTTTAATCCCACGTAAATTTAGATAATTTTTAGTGCAAGGGAACAGAATAAAAAATCTAACTGTCCCAGCCAGGACACGAACCTGGATCCCCTGCTATCCGGGCCGGTGCATTTACCACTTATGCTACCGGGACAAGTCTGATAAGTTATTAAATTCCCCGCACTAGTGTCGAGAGTCTAACCTCCGAGGCCGACAAATATATCGTCTTATGCTCGGAGGAGCTGACATTGTCAAGCTGTTTAAATGACTCTCGTTATCAACCTGGATTTCCTAACAGGAGATTCAGGTTCGAGTCCTGGCTGGGACAGTTAGATTTTTTATTCTGTTCCCTTGCACTAAAAATTGTTAAAGTTTACGTGGGATTATATACCACAAAAAATTTATAAAATTAAAATTTAAAAGTAAAAAAGAGAGTCATTTAAACAGCTTGACAATGTCAGCTCCTCCGAGCATAAAACGATATATTCGTCGGCCTCGGAGATTAGACTCTCAACACTAGTGCGGGGAATTTAATGACTTATCAGGCTGGTCCCGGTAGCATAATTGGTAAATGTACCGGCCAGGATAGCAGGAGATTCAGGGTCGAGTCCTGGCTGGGACAGTTAGATTATTTATTCTGTTCCCTTGCACTAAAAATTGTTAAAATTTATGTGGGATTATATCCAACAAAAAATTATATTTATAAACTATTTTATTTTTTATTTTTAGACACACACACACACACACACACACACACACAAATGATGTAACTGGCTGTTTTTGCTCCTTTATTTTTGAATGACTTTAACAAAACAATAAACTCACTTAGGGGATAACAGGAATCAGTTCAATGAAACTCAAATTAATTATATATTTGTAAATATGTAAAAATGGCGTCTCATTTTTTCCACATCTCATTTTTCTTTCCTAAAAAGAGATTTGACGTTGGGACACTGACGGACCCGGGATGATCCGACTACTTGATCTCGGCATCTTCTCTGTCGCTTTCCTTTGCGGGGCGGTACTCTTCCATTGTCTGATTGCAACGAGCCGTCGGTGCAGTTGGTCGTGTTGCACAACAGCGACCGTATGGAGTAGAGAACCACATGTCGTCGATGACCACATCCTACTGTGACTCACATAGACCTCTCGTACTGGAGTACGAGCATCTTCGTCGGCCATATGATGCCGTTGTATCGCTCACACTGACCGTTAACTTGAGGGTTTTATGCTGCTGTCCTGCTGGTCCGAGTTTATATTGCCCAGAGAACCGAATGTATTGAAGATATGCTTCATGCACCTAATGGTCGTGAACTATATCATGTTCCCGCAGGGGAAAGCGAATTTGGAATCTAGAGTACTCGTCAGATAAACGTTAAAAGGTACCTGTTCTTGGTAACAGACTGTAAAGGACCTTTGAAATCCAAGCTTAGCTTCTCGAACGGTGGCGTACATTTCCTTCAATTTTTACGAATCATGGCTTGATTTGGTTGCAGACGTTGCATGGTTCGGTCATCCACTAAGTAGGGAAGATTCTTGCTTCTGATTCAGTGGTTCATTGTTGTCACTCCTGGATGACAAAGTCGGTTCTTGAGTCATGCATTGATGAAAAGATGCGAGGCATAGCGTCAGCAGCTGTATTCTTTGGCTGGTATATAGTTTGAATGTTTGAGTATTATCTTGTCGTTCTTGATCATATATGTCGCTGTGGAGCTGGAAATATCAGATACGGACTTCCCATCTGTGAAGCGCCGAGCTATGAGATAGTGATGCAGGGCCTGGGCCTCCTTGATGGATGAGTAACGATTTTCTAGTCCTGAAAGCGTACTACAAAAGAAAGCAACTGGTTTCTCTTTCTGCAAGAGGATTGCTCTGCTACATTCGTAACGTCTGTTTCCACGATGAACAGAACATCGTCCAGGATTGGTGTCATGCAGGCTTTGGCTACTTCTAACTTGAGATGCTCGAAGGCTTCGATTGCTTCCACAGACAGAAGAAATTGCTTCGACGTGGTTAGGAAATATATTTTTTCAGAGAAGGAGCGTACCCACTTGACGTAATAGTTAACATCCCTATCGCTCTCTTTAGTGGTGGCCAATTTTTTTGGGGCTGGCAATTAAGAGAGATTTGTTCTTGTCAGGGTCTGGTTTCACCTTGTTGTTTTCGATTTTGTAACCTATAAGTTTGATGCTGGTCTGGCAGAACTTAAGATTTTTCCTTTTTGATTGCAAGCCTGTATTTCTGGACGAACTGCTGCAGGTGGTGATCCTACGGTATTTTATTTGTCCTTCCACCGATTGTGAAGTCATCAATATATACCTCGGTGTTGCTTAGTTTCTCTTGATCCTTGATCTCGTCCACTTTCCTCTTGTAACCCGCAACACGTAAGGCCAAAACTAATTCTACAAGATAGCCACAGCCAACCATGAGCTTCAAATGCGATATATGGCGTGTCATCGATGGGATGGGATTTGGGAGTATGTCTTTTTCAAGTCGATGGTACTAAAGAAGCTCCGTTTAGCCACCCCGTTGATGAGGGTGTCCACTTTCGGCAATGGGTAAGTGTTTAGCAGCATGTAGCAGTTGATTGTCTGGGAATAGTTGACCACCATCCTCTTGTAGTGATTATCGCACAAAATAAGGAGTACCTGGGCTCTCCCGAGTAACTGGTTCGGCTCAATCACGTCCTCATCAAGCAGTTTCTAGATTTCTGACTCGATGAAGAGGTAATCTCGGAGTGCCTTCCCGACTTGACCCCTATTTGCTTGAGGTCCTATTTCAATTGTGTGAAGAGAAGAGCGGGGGAGGGGGTAACCGCTGAAACGCTTCAGATTGTTAGAGGGTCTTTGCTGCCGCCGAGCAGATCCTGCTTGTGACCCGGGATGTCTAAGAAGCATTCGCAGCTCTTGGTAATCGTCGAGCAGTGAGATATCGTAGCTACAGCGACACTGCCTATTAGGGGCGCCAGGCTAGCTCAGGGGATCCGTACGGGTCTCGCAATCCTGACGCCGCGGGTTCAAATCCCGCCCGCGGGTTCAAATCCCGCCCAGGTCAATCTTTTATTTATAATATAGAAGCTTGTCCTGAGCCATGGATGTTTAAAATGGGCAACCTGTAGATAGCCCATCCCTCCAATGACCCTAAGTGGTTGCAAGGGAGGCTAACACAGTAAAGAAAAAAAAAAAAAAAAAAAAAAAAAAAAAAAAAAAAAAAAAAAAAAAAAAAAAAAAAAAGACTGCCTATTGCTGGCTTGTGGATGAAATTATTCTTGTGGGCCACCTTAGCGCTTGTTAAACTCTCTGAACTTTCCATGTCCAACAGTGCATCCAGCTGAATGCCATTAACAAAGACTTAAATGACTGACTACGAGAGACAGGAAGGGGCAGACGCGACATATGACTTCTTACCACCGGCGGCTGATGTGTTTGACGTAATTTTCTTAGTGCTCTTTGGTTTGGACTTGCAGACCTTAGCATAAAATCCTATCTTAGAACATGTCTTACATTCCACGTTACGGGCGGGACACTTCTCCCTGGGATGTTTCTTGCCGCCACAGAATTAGCAAGCCTGGGAGGCGGTGCATTGGATCGAAGTGACATCCGTCTGTTAGCTTGTCGTTCCCGCTAGTCAGGTCGATCAACGAGAGAGGAGGGTCGGAGGTGGATGGATACAGGATTTGTGACATCTTTGATACTAATGATCTTGTAATTCTCAATAAGCAGATGAAAAGTGATATGTTATTTTATACTATTACTTTAAATTTGCATAATAATTATAAATCTTTATATATTTACCCTACACTTTAATCAGAAAACAACATTCCATGGACAAATAATACATAAAATTCAAATTAAAAATAAAATTGGAAAATTGAATCCGTAAATTTCCCTAAGGAGCGCTAGATGTTACTTGACTCACTAACTATAAATATTATTCAAATGGAGAGTTTTTTTTTTATTACTGTAGATATTATTATTGGATGTTTTTTTGTTGGGGAAAAATATATTTTCAGTAGGGTAGTAGTAGTAGTAGGGTGTTTTTGCCGCTCTTGGCACACGCAAATGAAAAAAATGGTGGACTCCATGGTTTCCCGCCAAAAATTATTACCTCTAACCCTACCTCTTTGGATCAAGATAGCAGGGCTCGAAATCTTACTTTTATGTATATGCTGGTTAGGACAGAAGAGCGAATTTTTCACAAGTCAGAAGATATTTTGGCGACCTCTCAGGGGGTCCCCAGAGATCTAAACGAATTTCCTACCTTATCGCAGGCGACCTACTATGCAGGGGCCCCTAAAGACTAGCGATTTCCCTTGTAAACATAATATAACCTTCCCGGGCGGATTTCTTTATAACAATAACATTACCTACCCCAGCGAATTTCCTTGTAATTATGATGTATCCTACCTGTGAGGGGCTAAGCCCCTCCCTGTTACTGGCTTATCTGTTGACCATTCACTTTGGCCATATTTGACCGTGCAAGAAATAGGACTGTACCTTGATGGTATCAAGGAAAAAAAAATTTTTTATCATGAAAATAATTTAATTAACTACATTACTAGCTAGTTAATATTTTAAAAGGTAATTTCTTAACCCAGTATGATTGTAGTAAAAATATGGCTTAGGCTACAAATATTTTCTTTGATACATTCCTCAATGAAGATGTGATCTTTTAGAAAAGTAAAAAAGTAGGATTCAAATTATCATTTAGAAGAAAAAAGTATTATGGTTAAAAGTGTTATAGTAAAATTATGGTTCCAAAATTGACACTGATATTTTTTAATTTGTAATACTTTTGTATTTAGTTAGTTATGATGTGAAGAAGGTTGTGAATATATCATGACTTAATGTTGGGATGTATTCACTATCTATGTAGCAACATCTGAGATCAGTTCATTGAGTCTTTTCTGGTTACCTATCATGCTCATTATTTAATATCTTTCCATTGTGAAGAAGTATACTTGGAGGACAATTCTCTAGTAGACAGTTAGCATTGGAATTGTTAATAGACATTTAACACTAAATAATAAATACCAAACGGATAAAAAGAAAACTTTTTTTTAAACCATTGATTTTTTTGATACCCAGAAGATACAAATCAGGTAATTTTGTATTTAAAGTACCACTAGCTTGGCTAGATAGCTGCAAAGGTAACAGACTAATTCCTCTATTCTTCACGCTCTCATTGTTTGGATTCAAAGGATGAGGAGCGTCTTACTTCTATGTGGATGCCAGAGAGCAAGTGTAACTCTTTTGATGACTATTCATGTAATAATGAATGGATTTTATAGAAATCCGTATACTTATCGTATAGAAGTTTTTTTTTATCAACTTATGAATGCAATATTCTCATTGAAGGAGTACAATCCTTATTAAGGCCCTCAACTGGAATTTTGTCCCAACTGAAATAAATCTATAAAGCTTCCCAACATGTAACAAGCTGAAGCAAAGTATGGTCAACTATAATTGGTTAGGTCTCAGTTACATCATTGTAGGAAAAATCCTTGTTTCCATTTTCCAGACATACTCTTCACACTAAGCTTATAGGATATGATAACACAAAATTTAAGATAGGCATAAGAGCTGATGTGTATGATGTCTGTGATGTGCAGGCACGGAACACCTGAAGTTGATGGTATTAAAGTTATTAGCATGGATTTAAAAACATAGATTGATGTTTTCAGGAAAGCCAAAGTAAAGCTCACTCATGTGAGACAGCCATTTTTAGGATATTCGCCGATCATAGATAAAAAAAGAAAGACTGACAACATCCTTCAAGTTGAGTTACATGTAAAATCCTTTGCCTTGAATTTCTCAGCCTCTAATAGAAAGCTTGAAGAGGCAAATAATGCAGTTGCAATTTATTCTTTGAGCCATCGGCTGTGTGAAGCAATTCTTGGTGGAGGTTTGGCATCTCTCAGAAACATCTTTTACAAGTTACATATGAATCTAACATTTGCTAAAAGGTTTATCCAACAAGTTTATAATATTATTTGTTCTTTATAATATGGAAAGAGACATCTCACATTAAGATCCATTCAAGGCACTTAAGGCTTTAGAAGTATTTACAAAGAGCCAGGACGACAGTTTGGCGACTGAAGATATGAAAGGTTTGTTCTAACTGTGTTGACTGAGTGACCTAAATGATAAGCTCAGCAAAACATTAATGGCAGTTTTAGCAGATTTCCAGTGGAGAAATCAAGATACTGTTTCTTTTTGTTAACAATGCTGAAAGTGGAGTTGGTTTTAGAGATGGACCAAATTTATTTTTAAAATATAACTTCTGCTCAACAGGCCTGACAGACTTCTTGAAGGCCCAGGGAAGTAGCTTCATCAGGCCTCTCCACAAAATAAGAATTATCTTTTCTTCAAGATTATTTCTCAAAATTGATCAAGATCATCATGCTCCCCAATACCTTAAAATAGGTCTGTTTTTCAATATTTTTCAGGCCCAGAATACCAAGCATAATGCTACGACATTCATTTCTCAAGAAATACAGGCAGTTTTGTCTAATTCAGATACTTTCCTCAATGAAATAGTTAAACCAAAAGAGCTTTTGGGTTCTTTGGCTCAGAGTCTATAGGACTATTGGATTTCAGAGTCTCACTTATTGAGAAACACAATGGTCGAAAAATCAGAATAACAATGCCTATAGTGCCAAGGAACTTTTAACTCTTTTAGACAGATATATAAAAGGTATTAGAATTTCTAGAGGAGTTCTAATGATGATAGTAAGAAATATAATGACTGGGAGCATAGGGCAAGATATTAAAACACTGAAATCCAATGAAAAATGGGAAAATGTAAAATAGAGTATTAATGATCTGAAATATCTCATTGATACTGAATAAAGTGGATAATGGAATGTATGACTGGGAGCATCAGGCAAGAGTTCATTAAAATTGAAGTTCGATGTAAAAGACAATCTCAGATCTTAGAACATATGGGAAGATCGTTAAATAGAGTGTCATAAATCTTAACTGCCAATGTTGATGCTTGGAATTTATCTCTTGTATTTATCTTTGAACATGATTAAATAAAAGATATAACTACCCTAATGATTGCATTTTTATTCTGTAAATCAATAGTTGAAGAATGAGGTAATTAGGCAGAAAATTGACTGTATTGATTCTGTACCTCTGCATTTAACATTTTAAAATTCACTTTTCTGATAATTTGTGGCATCCCATAAAATCATGGAATTCATAAAAATTTAAATTCTATTGGTAATAAATTATTTTACTTTATACTAAGTATTTTTGTAATTTATACCATATTTTATAAAATGTTTTATATATTTATGTAGGAAGTATCACAATTTAAATGTAATTAACAATTTCTTATTTTTCTCATTTCTCTAGTAATTTTTCCTCAAGCAGCATCAAATAAATAATGCAGTAAGAAATTTTTCATATTATTAAAGACTAGGGAGGTAGGTTGTGTGTGGACCAGACCTGTGGAGGAAGGGGCCAATTAAAGGATGCCAGATGCTTCCTTTGTCTGAGAAGGAAAGCAGGAATACTGAGAAATCCTAATGAGAATAATCTAGGCCCTTCTCGACACTCACAATACTATAAAAGCAGCTCGCCAGTAGCCCCCGAATCATTGATAAGTAATAAGTACTGATTTTAGTTGTGGTATTTAATCCAACGTTAATTTTGTAAAAGAAATGTAAGGGAATAGAATAAAAAATTACCTGGCTATCCTCAGTAGTGTAATGGTTAGCATAACTTCCCGGGAAGCAGGATACACAGGTCCGAGTCCCGGCTGAGGTAATACGATTTTTTCATGCTATTTCCTTGCATTTCTTGTATAAAATTAATGTGGGATTAAATATCACAACTAAAATGAAAAAGAAAAAAAAAAACACGAGAATCTAATGAATAGTTGACAATGTTAGCTCCTTCGAGTATGAGGCAATATATTCGTCTTACTCGGGGTTTTAGACTTGGAGTAAAGTGCGGGGAGTAGAAGAAATCATCTGGCTAGCCTAGTATATGTTCTTTTACTAATAAATGATGCAGTAGTAAAAAAATGTTCATAAGTTATTTTCTGTATGTGGCAGATTCAGTTTCAGTTTGCATGCCACAGAGCATTGGGCTGGTTGTAGCCTCTGCAGTGCTGTTAAAAGTGAAGTGATAAGTGTCAGTAATTAATAAGTTCTTTTGAGGTCTCTACGTAAATAAGCACATTTAATTAATTTTTGTTTATTAATTAATTTATTAGCCGTAAGTTACTTATATTTTCTATTTATTTATTTAGATAGAATTATCTTTTCTTGTTATTTTATTATCTGATTCCTTTGCCTTCTTATTCTTTCTTTTTCTTCTTTAAAATCTTCAAATCTACCAAATCTTTAATGAAATATTACCAAAACACATAGATTGAAGCATTCAGTCAACCTTTTAGCCCTTATATCATAATGTTTTGTTTTTTGTTTTACCGTGATTAATGTGAAATGGGCAGTTTGTGGAAGTTTTTATTTATTCTTTTGCTCTGTCTTTCCAGTTATAAAATTGTATATTTACTATATTATTGTTTTTATTTGTCAGGATCAAAAATTGAAAATCAATATCAATGTGATTTGTGCTACAAAGTATTTAATAAGAAACCAAGTTTATACAGTCACAAAAAGTATATATGTGGGAAAGTAGCACGACATAAGTGTTCATATTGTTCCTATCGATCCAAACAAAAGGAAAACTTAAAAAGACACATTAATCTCAAGCATCCAGATTATTTTCTTCAAGTGTCTCCACCAGTTGAAACTTTGGAGTCTTGTGCTAGTTTACAATTTTTTTAACAAATAATGCACTAAATGTATTCAGAATTGATATTCTGTTAATGTTTTATAGCAAGTTTTATTTGTCAAATGTTTTGTTTGTTAATAATTTAGAGGAAAATAATAATTAGTGGTAATAATTGTTTATGGTTTATTCCTTATTTTTCCTTTTTAACTCCTAAGTAAATCAAATCATTTGTTAATACTAATAATAATCTTTGATGAGTTTAGTAAAAATATTTAATATTCAGCTACAGGAATTTGGTTGCTGAAGGTTAAGACATTATTACTGCCAGCAAAAATGTGAATGGCCTTCATACAACAAAAGTTTCAATATCTAGTGAACCTGAACTAGTTCTGTTGCTTTACATTGACTTTTACCAGTTAATTTTTTTTTTTTTTTTTTTTTTTGGCATCGCCTGTGCTTTTTTTAAAAGCAAGTCTAACCGTATCAGAAATTCGCCCACTTCGCATTGGTTCATCATCATTTACAAGGAGAGCTCATGACCTCATTAGAAAATATGCCATAGAAATTCTACACATTATTCCTTAGTCAGTCTCTTCAAAACCCCTTGGTCTCTCAAGCCTGTACATATTAACCTAACTCTCACCAAATACATAAAAAAGGATACCATCCCCATCATATTTCAGAAAAACTTTAAAACTTGTCCCAGATAAAAATCTCACCATAGACACTTTAATTGCAATAGATCACCTCTACGAGAAAGGTAGCAAAGTGACACTTGTATAGATACCTAGTCACCGCGGGTAATCTACTCTGAGGGTATGGTCCAGTTCCAAGTCAACTGACCGTAAGAGAGAAGTGGTATTAGCCAGACTAAGAGTAGGACACACAAGACTTACTCATGGCTATATAATAGCAAAAGATAACTTACCCATTTGTGAGGTATGTGGAAAACTTCTTACCATTAAACATATATTTACAGAGTACCTAAAATATAAAGAAGCAAGGAAAAAATATAACTTAAATGGGGCTCTAGACGAAATTCTATTGGATGACGATAAAGTCATTGACTTTTTAATGAGCTCTCTGAAAGAGGGCAGGCTATTAAATCTTATCTAGATGTCTTTTCCCTTCACTCCCAATTTTTTTTTTCTTATAAATTTCATAGTTTCCTAGTACAAAGAAATTACTAAGTACATCCACATAATGACTATTCGCATTAACAATTCATTATACCTCACCATGACCTATAGCTACGAAATTCTTCTTCTTGAAAATATCTTTCCGTTTCTAAAAATATCTCCCTGAGGTTAATGACCAAATGTTGATTACACCATTTAAAAAAAAAAAGTAAATTTGCTGATTCCAAATTTTTGAAATCTTGAATATTGATTTAAAGAATAACACTGGGAAACACGTTTTTTATTGAGTTAGATCTGACACTGTTTTTTCACTAATTCTTGGCGACTGAATCTGAGAATAACCTCAGATTTTGTCTATCACGTCAACTTTTTAAACTACAGGATATCCTTATCTATCATAATAATCATGCATTTAAAAGAACATAGAGTAAAAATGTACCAAATATACAGTTTACAAAACATTTAATGTAAGTTAAATCAAGTTCATACATATAAAATTGTTTAATATGTGAACTGTAGTTAAAAATAAAAATAAAAATTTGTGTTTGTAGCTTTTTCTGGAGTGTTTAGTTTTTGTAAATTCGAGCTTGGCGAACATTAGTCAGCCATCATATGTACCTCCCATCTACCTTGATTCCTTGCTTCCATAACCCTCAAATCTTGATGGAAACACTCGCCTTGCTCATCACTCACTGCACCAAGATTTTCCGGGAAATCAGCAAGGTGTCTGTGTAAAAAACAATGCAATTTAATGCTTATGTTGCAACCTAGCTTTTGAAAGCTTTCCAAGAGTTGCTGTACAATTTCGGAGTAATTCAATACTCGTGTATTTCCAAGAAAGTCTTTAACAATGTTTTTGAATGCCATATCCGTATTCCCCTTCTTCCAAAGAGGGAAATTCATTGAAAACTGGCATGGGGAATTATGTCTGACATAACTAAACAAGTAGTTCTAGACCAGCATGTGCCCCACCCACATAGAAACCGAACGTGATGTGATAGAAGAAAACTAAAAACAGTTTTGAAACCAGCATGCCTAATTCTACAGAAAACAGCTAAAAAATCTAATTTAACAGAAATTGAGTTTCAAATTGTTCCCCAGTGCAATCAGAAAGTCTTGACTTAAATTTGTGAAGTTAGTTTTTAGTCAGTGCAAAGAGTCATTCAAGGAAGGAAACACAGTACTTTTAATCTAATGAAATTTGAGCCTACAAGGCAAAAGTGAAAAATATAAAGACTATCCAGAATCTATTTTAAATGTTTTTGTTAATGATTTGTTCAGTGTAGCAGCACTTGAATTTTATGATGATTCAATATCCTACAGCTGGAGGTATAAATCCAATATTTAAAATATATAAATAAATAAACAAGATGCAACAAGGTGAATAGTATATCAGAAACACACTAGACAATATATCTGGCAGTCTAAACAAAAAGAGAGCTAAAGTTAGTTACCCCTTGGATAGGGCAAGCACATGATGATGATCACTCAGGATTCAACACATTCAAGAGGATGTATTAGTGATAGCAAATAAGTTTTTGAATCCAAAAGTAAAACTTCAAACTAGCATTAAAACCTGAATGACCTTTCTTTTAAAGAATGGTTCACAGAGCACTTACCAAGTTTTTATGAGCCATCTGATATTCATATGCTTTGTACTCCACATAATTTTTAATTGTTTGGAAAATATCTGCTTATTGGAGGTAGCAGAACAGCATTGATTGGCTGGGAATAATAAATATAACTTTTGAAGTAAATTCAAAAAAATTGGAGTAGTTAGCTAAATTGGTCTTAAAAAATATTTAAGGAGTAAATAAATCTCTGAAAAAAATTAATTGGCAGAACCTAGAGGCATTGTGTATTCGTTACCTCTGTGTCACTCTGCCAATATAGCCTCATCAAAAACTAAAAGCGAAGTCTCTGATAAAGACAAAACTTTTAATTTGGAGGTAAATTTGTTGACCCTCAAGTTGTATGAAGAGAGGATTGTAAGGAAATCGGTCTTGGTAGTTAAAGAATTAAAACTAATTTGTAGCCAAAAAGTTTTTACTTTAGCTAAGGTTTCAGCCTGAATTTCAGGCCTTCATCAGGGCTGAATATGAGGGAAAAAAAAAACAAAAAAAAAGTAACATGTCTACGTGTCATATTCTAACAAATGAATAAATAAATATATGAAAAAGTATGTGTAATCAACTATATAAATGCATGCAAACTGGATACTGAACATATTGGAGAGAAAAAAAAATATATATATCCATAATATTCAGTGGGTAACATACCAAATAGGGTGATGGGGAGAGAGAGAAACTTCTGCTCAACTGCATGTCTACATCAAGACTAAGGGAGTAAAGATAGTCTTGTAATCTTCAATTTCAGTCTTAAACCACCAAGACTAACTTCCTTACAATCCTCTCTTCATAAAACTTTTAAGTTAGTGTAGGTAAAGAGTCTAACATATCAAGCATTTATCTAGTCTATTAATAAAAATTTTAAAAATTGAAGCATAAAAAAAACAACATGTAAATTAACCTTTGCAGTTAGATTAAATAGTGTAATAACAAAATACAAGATTTTATTTAGTAATCTAAAATTTATTATTATAAAAGTTTAAACTTTCAATCCCAACTCATAAGGAAAAAATATAACTTAAATGGGGCTCTAGACGAAATTCTATTGNAATAAATAAATAAAATAAAAATATCATTCTCAACCAAATTTTTGTATTACTATATATTTTATAAAAATGCAATTAATGCTCAGAGTATAGTTCGTTGTTATCTACCTTCATTAGCCATCTGCTAGCCAATTGCTCAATTCAACACTCATACCATTCCTTGCACTGCTGTCAAAGAACTCTTGGATAACAATTTCTACTTTCACAAAACTTTCCCTTGAAAATGGGTCATGGATCAATAACAAGTAGTAATCTGATAGTGCGTGGTCTGGACTATATGGTGGATGAGGCAGGAGTTCAAACCCATGATGTTCTTTTAAGTTTTCTTAGGCTTGACAGGAATTGTGAACATTAAATTGTTCAAATAAAACTGCTTTTTGATTGATCAAATTAGGATAACATTCAGATAATTTTGTGTATAATCTTTAGAGTTCTTTGCTATAGACTCTAGAAATCTAAGAGCATCAATCAGTAAGAAATACGTAATGAATAACTCCTTCAAAATCCAAATAAACGCAAATTTTGGATTTTTTTTTTTTTTAATTTCCCACTTGTACCAGCTGGAAAAACAGTTTGTCTGTGATCTTGCTATTGCATACAGGTAATTAGATTTTATAAGTAAAGCCACTTATCATCACTTGTCACAATCTTCTGATAAATCTTATATAAGAGGGGTTTTTCAACAAATTGTCTCAAATTTCTAACCTTTTAAGTGATTCCTGAGGAGTAGCATGGAGAGAAGATGGTGACTAACAATATCTATCAACACACCACACTTCTCAGCAAGTTAGCGGGAACTTATAGATGCATTTGACTCAACGAGTTCCTGCAGAACTTCATCAATATCCATTGTTTGCCTGGAGCCCTTTCTCCTTTCCAAAGTCATATCTCCATGATACCTCTTTCTAAATTTTTCAAACCAATGCTGCACGATTGACCAGTGCAATAATAACTTCTCATTCATATTTAATCATTAAAGCAGTTGTGAAATTTTTTTTTCCAGTAATGCCTTAAAATTATGAGTTTTGTAGGACACTGCCATCTTTCTCCTGTTAAAAAAATAACTCAACTGATGCCTTTTTTTTAAGAAGTTGAATGGGATTTAACAAGCTTATAGAATGCTCTAAAGAGGTTATTAAGTATTGGTAAGTATTAAATTAATGTTTTTTAAATCTTGAATTTGATAAAATGGTCATTATTTTTTACCCCTTTAAAGTATGTTAATGTTGAGATTTATCAACAAATGTATGGAGTATCTCAGGGTAGAAACTATATATTACAAAATAACTGTTTCTCTCAACCGTCTGATTTTGGGACACTTACTGTTGATGTTGTTGTCATATTAATTAACGGTTGTGGATCCATTTGTTTAGCAATCTATAATGTTGTCGAGAGATAATTTATTTCTACTGAAAATTCCTAAACAATATCATTATTTTATATATAAAATATAAATTTTATATATAA
>KZ807561.1:339369-371170 GCA_000696205.2 Oncopeltus fasciatus
TATATTTTTAAGAGTTTTTATGCTCCCGAAATTTCCTTTTATCTTTTTCTTCAGAAAAGTAATGTGGCTTTTGAGGTTCTTTACATAAAGTTTTTTTTTAAATTTTTTTTTTAAATTCATTTTTTTCCCCCTAGATATCCTATGAGATAATCAAGTTATTCATGCTAATGGCATGGTGCAATTTTTTGAAAATTTTAATTAATCTTACAAACAAAGTGTTTATGTGTGTGTGTGTGTGAATTAAGGAAGAAAGTTTCTAATGTAGCTATGATGATAAGCGCTGCCCCCACTATCTTCCCACCCTGTCTAAAACAAACTTAAGTTGACATTCCTTTTACACTAATTGTTCTAAGATTAAATTTCTTTTTTTAAACTTAATATATTTCCTTCATTGCTATATAGTAGACCAAAAATGATTTTCACGAAATGTGCACCTGGTTGAAATTTCAAATATAACACTGGTTTAAAAACATTTATAACTTCCAGCAGCCATAATTTTCACATAAATGCTATGCAATTCATTTCTTAACTTTAGTAGGGTCATTAAAAAGTAGTGTATCTAATTTAGGAAAGTTTTTTGACTTTGACTTTGTGGTTTACCTGAAATCATAAATTTGGTCATGAGTAATTAATTCACTGAATATAATTTTTATAAAACAACATGGAAATTTAAGCATAACATTAA
Organism: Oncopeltus fasciatus; assembly: GCA_000696205.2. Classification (NCBI taxonomy): domain Eukaryota; kingdom Metazoa; phylum Arthropoda; class Insecta; order Hemiptera; family Lygaeidae; genus Oncopeltus; species Oncopeltus fasciatus. The sequence continues at coordinate 340,055 of KZ807561.1, forward strand.
AATTTCAAGTTTTATTCTGCTCATCAGCAAATAAATTAATCATCTTAAAATTTTCAAACAAAATCTTTATATCAGAAGCATTCCCAGGAAGTGGACTAAATCTATTAGCATACCAATCACAAAAAAAAAAAAAAAAAAAAACTAGTCAATAAAATATCTAGTTATAGGATAATCTCTTTCACCTGTTCGCTGTGTAAATTACTTGAAATGGTAATGGAACATGTGAAATGGTATAAAGAAAAGAATGATCTATACCACCCATGGCAGAATGATTTCAGGCTAGGCCAAGGCATTCATGACAACCTTATTCGTCTTGAATTTTTGAAACCTTTAACCGGAAAAGAAAGTAATCGCAGTGTTCATAGACATAAAAAATGCATTTGATTGTGCATGGAGAAGGTTTATTCTTAAAAGGTATGAATTCTGATCGCTCATGCATGCTTTATAGGAGCTTGATTTGATTTAAATTGGACTACAGTTGCACTGCTTATCTTAGCTTCACCTAGAACTTTCCATGCTAGACAGCATTTAGGATGGTACTTTTAGGAATTGTCGTGTGCTTACTCTGCTGGCAGAATCTGGTGAACTGCCACTTAAGTATCGTAGGGGACCAACTCCTCAGATATTACTACTCTATCTAAGCCTCACCCTACCATCCCCTCAAATCAAGTCTAACCATTTCAGGAATTCCCCCACTTTACATTGTGTCATCTTCTTTTACAAGGAGAGCTCATGACTTCATTAAAATATATGGACAAATTCCGCAAATTATTCCTCAATCAGTCTCATGAAACAAAACTACCTTAGTCTCTCAAGCCTTTACATATTAACCTAACTCTCATCAAATTCATTAGAAATTATACCTACTCCATCATATTTCAGAATAACTTTAAAAAGCTTGTCTCAGATGAAAAATCTACTAGCAAAGAAAGTGATAAAAGATGGTGAGATGTATTCAGAAGTCACCTTAAATACATCTTCTTTTTATCATTTTATCTGAGACAAGCTATTTAAAGTTATTCTGAAATATGATGGAGATGGTATAATTTCTAACATACTTGATGAGAATTAGGTTAATATGTAAAGGCTTGAGCAACTAAGTTAGTTTTGTTTGGTGAGACTGATTGAGGAATAATTTGCAGAATTTGTCTGGCATATTTTCTAATGAAGTAATGAGCTCTCCTTGTACATCAAAAGCCATCCATGACTGGAAATGTGAACTTAGGGACAGGACGTCCTCTCTCATCTTCATGATAGCCCTGAAGATGGCTTACAATGTAAGCCGAAACGTTGGCAGATAATCCTTCATTAAAAAAATACATTTTTTTAATTTGTGTTTTTTGGATCTACCTCGACCGAACCCCAACTAAAATCATCTTAGAATAATATCTACGGTCAACAAACTCTCTTTTTGAACATTATAATGTAACTAGGACTTCAGACAATAATAATAACTATTTGCATTAACAATACATTACACCTCACCAGATTCTATTGTAAAAAGTGAACTCTCGGGTGACACTGGTGTTGCTCTCAGACTGTGGTGGGTCAGATAGGGGGGTATCAGTGAGCGGATGACTGTGTGGAGACACTTGGTTGGACTGCTAAAACTGTTGATGCCCCAGAGGCTTGGTGGACTTTTTCGCTCTCGAAGGGTAAAGGGTGGGAGCTTCTACCTTCAGAGTGTCTAGCACTGGAAATAGCCTAGCTAGTATTTATTGAAGAGGCTGTCTTAGGGTGTCACTGCTTGGCCTTCTTGCTCTAATGTTCCCCACCCCCGTCTCCTCGGAGGTCCAAGGCTCTGTGGACACCACTGTCTCGTTCAACTTCTTTAAAACATTTCCCTGTTAATGACCAAAGGTTGGCACACCATTAAAAAAACAACAAAACATGTTAGGAATAGAAGAAATCTAAAACCTGATTCTTTATTTAAAACTTGTTTTAAGCATCTAATTTTAATTTGATATAAGTATAAAGTATTTTATGTTTTAATAATAAAAAAGTTACATTGAAGTTATTGAANTAGTATTACAAAAAAAAAAAAATTAAAATAAAACAAACTGAAATATTAGGTGTGGATTATACAAGATTGGAAATTAAATATTAATATAAAATAACCATGGTGTTGAGTTTACACCATTCTTGACTGACTCTTTTGATAATCAATAACTACACTGTTAATATTTGTTTAATAATTATTATTTTATAATATTTTCAAGTGCTCTTTACAAGGGAATCATTTTCAGTTCTGTAAAAATTGTATGCTTTGTTGGTATGCCCAATGAGATTCTTTTGTTGCACATTTTTTATTTTGTCTTCTCTTAACTAAATGTATTTAATCTTTTATAGGGTCTTCAGAATTTCCATACATTTGTTCTAGTTGCAATAAAGCATATAGAATAAAAAAGAGTCTTTACAGCCATCAAAAACATGAGTGTGGAAAAGATCCTCAGTTTCAATGTCCATACTGTTCCTATAAGGCAAAACAGAAACCTAACTTGAAGAAGCACATTGTGTTGCGCCATCATAATTCTCAGTCTCTTGGCAGTATTTTCTCAGACGAAAAGAAATTTTTTTAATAGTAACAGTATTTTTTTAATAAAAAAATTGTTGGTGTATTTGTTTTTATTGATTAGCTTATTATTTTACATAAAACATATTTACTATTGCTTACAATACAGTTAAGTTTACTCTATATAATATTTTAGTAATATATTATATTAAATTGTAGTTTTTGTGGAAGTCATTATTATAATGTTTTATGCTGTTCAGTTATCCTATCCAAATTTATAAAATTGTACTGAAGCCAAGCAGAAAAAAACATTTAATGAGAAAAAAAATTTAACAATAAAATTATAAATCGGTAGTGGTACTCAAACATTCCTGATAATTTATTATTTTTATCGAATAACTATGTGATTCATTATCATATGTTGTTAGTGTCTAATAATAGTTAAGAAAAAGTAAATGCTGTAATCAAACTAATGAACTATGCTCCTAATGTTCACAGTAGAAAATATTAGTGGCATAAAAATTTTTACTGAGTACCAGGGTAGCTTATGGGGTCTATTTGGATCTCACAATACTGGTACTATGGGTTCAAATCCCGCCCTGGGTAAGCTTTTATTGATAAATAAAAGCTTAACCTGAGCCGTGGATGTTTAGAATGGGATGGCAACCTGTACATAGCCCCTCCCTCCATGACCCTAAATGGTTGAAAGGGAGGCTAACACTTGAATTGAAAAAAACAAATAAGATTTTAATAATAAATATATTTTTTTAATCACTGTTTTTGTTGTGACATGCTTAGTTTAAGGTCATTTCTCATTTTACTTCTAAGTATTATAAGAATTTATTATTTTCATTTGCAATATACTGGTATTCTTAACTTTATTCTGATGTTCCTAATTTTTCTTAAATTTCACTCTTTTTTTAGTTAATTTTCCCAGAGAATAAACTAATGTTGTTGGCTTAAAATCAAAATCCATGCTCCACATGCACACACGCACGCACATTCACTCTCACTCACTCGCACAAGCACTCACACTCACACCCCCACATGCCCACACACACGCATTCACACTCAAACGCACAAGCACTCGCACAAACACACAGACACAAGAGATTTTTGTAGTCTGCAAATTGAATTATTTGGTCAAGTTAGTTACTAACAACTATTTCATCATAACTACACTGCACCATTTATACCCAATTTTTTTAATATCTCCCATTCGACCACTTTGGGTCATAGAGGGAGAGATATAAGCACCAGCTCTGAACGCTCATGGCACTTTGCAGGCTTTTATTTCTCAATGAAAGCCTGCACAAGACAGGGTTTGAACCACAAGGACAATTGGAAAACTAACCCATCCCCTCTCGCTCAAGCCCTAAGCATGCTCCCTACTGTACTGCCAGTTTTGGGAGCTCATTCAGAGCTGAAAAACTCACTTTACTTTCTGACTACTCCCAAGGCTCTGAAGAATTTAATTATCAGGTGACTAAGTATTGATTAAGATGATTGACATTATATCATTATATATCAAAGTCATTAAGCTAACAATATGATCCATTTAATCTTAATTTGTCTTGGACAAAAACTCTGGTGATGTAGTTAGGAGCACAGTTTGTGGCTTGAACAAGAAGTCTTAAATTTGATTTTTGCCTGTTTAGTTCATTTTATCCAATTCAAAAAAAAAATACTGTATTAAAACCTAAAGATAAATATTTTTTAGAATTTAGTTTTTATAGAAACGGACAAAAAGTCTAAAGAAAAAAAATTGAAATGACAACTTAATAAAATTTTGCAATTCTTGTTTTAGATTGAAGATTATTTCTTACTTGTGGTATTTGATACTTGTGGCTTCATTCAACTCTATTAAATGGTTTTAGTGAAAATAATTATTTTTTTAAATTTTATTACTATTTATAGTCTTACTTATGATATTATAGATATTTTCCTAATAAAAAATTGAGAAGATATGTATGATGAACTGAATGTTGTTCATTTTGGTAAGGAGACTAGTTTAAATGGCTTACAAAGTGTATGGACCAAAACTAGGTTCTAATTTCGCCTTACTACCCTAAAGTATTGGTTATACATTGAGATGATTCGACATTTATCTTTGTGAGTATACTTTACTGCCAAAATTAAATACAAGTAATTTTCTTTAAACTTGTCCCTAGGTAATATTTTTATGTTTGTTTTTAATAGGTGTCTATCCTTATATTTGTAATGTTTGTAATAAAGGATATAAACTTGAAAACAGTTTAAGGAGCCATAAAAAGTTTGAATGCAGAAAAGAACCTCAGTTTCCTTGCCCTATAGTGACCTGCTACTACAAAGCAAAACAGAAACAAAATTTAAAAAGACATGTTTATTTGAAACACCCTGAAGCAGCTCAAATCAAAATTTAATTTATGGTCAGNTTTTTTTTTTTTTTTTTTTTTTTTTTTTTTTTTTTTTTTTTTTTTAATATTTCACTTGACTAATTCTATTCATTCTACCACTTTTAAATAAATAAAAAAAATTAATATTTATTTTAGAATTATATACATGTGGGAGATGCTTGAAATCATATAATAAAAGAAAGAGCCTGTACAGTCATAAAAAGTACGAATGTGGAAAAGAACCTCAGTATAGATGTCCTCACTGTCCTTATTGTGCTAGACAGGGTGGAAATCTTAAATACCATATCATAGCTAAACATAAATGTGTTTGTGTTTTAATAAATTATTTACCAATCTTATAGGAGTCAAAGCGTTTTCTTTTTAAATTAAATGTATAGAAGTCCTTGACCATTTTATATTATTCTTAATTTAGTTGTATTAATATATAAATATAAATTATGATCAATAAAGTACATTAAATAAGAAGATAGTATTTCAATGTATCCCAATTTATATCAATTTATTTCACATGTTAAATTTGTTTGATTTAGTTCATATCTAATATACCAATTTGTTTTAGAGTTTCTTTTGGAGAAAACTAGAGTAAATGTATTTAACTGTAGTTGTGGCAGAACATACTGATAGAAAAAAAGGTTAAAGTTGCACCAAAAATATGAATGTGGTAAAGATTCACAGTTTTTCTGCCCATTAAGAACCTGTGGATATAAAGCTAAATAAAAACAAAATTGGAAGAGACGTGTCTATTTGAAGCATCCAGAATTGTCTGTTTTGTACTATCTGTAAAAATGTAGACCTTTATTCTTGCTTTTAAATTATCTGTATGTTATCAACATTTCAACTATTTACTTATGATGACATTCCAACATTCTGTTACTCATATATTAATTATTGTTTTGTATTTCATATAGGTCAAGGCTTGTATCAATGTGACAAATGTTTCAAGTCTTACAAAAAAAAAAAAAAAAAAAAAAAATGGTGTAGATATACAGTAATTAGAAGTAGGTTCAACAAGAATTGTGGAATTCTTTATCTTACTCTTTAACAATTCTATAATCAACTGCCCCTGTTAAGAGTGTTAATAATAAATAAAATGAGACGGATCAAACTGGAAGAAGAAATTGTAAATAATTTCCCAATTATAGTTGTATATATTTTTTATTGTTGCCACAAAACAGAGTCTAGGATATGTTTGAGTTCATATGATACTCGAAAATCATTCGTATTATACGGAAATGACTAAGAAATAATTAGCAAGGCAGAATATGAAAGGTTAGTGGGGGAAATAGATGAATAATAATAAAAAGGTATCATAGCAGGTGGATTAGAATGTATGGGGGGAAGATATATATATTTCTTTATAATTAAAAAAAAATGATCTTAAAAAATCAGTAGTGTTAAAAATTACCTTAAAACACACACATATATATATATTCACTACTGGCGTGTGTGCGTGCGTGCGTGTGTGTTTATATAATTTACACACATCAGTATTGCATATATATTTGACTTTTTAAGATAATTTTAAAGAAAACTTATAAAGTAAGAAACCCACAAGAAGATAAATTTATTGACAATCTAGCTAGAGCTAAATCACAGCTAAATATATGAAAATTAAATAGGAGGAAACAAATTCTTGGGGCTCAGCCAGCCAAGGTCAATTTTTTTTTTTTTTTTTTTTTTGCTGTGTTAGCCTCCCTTGCAACCACTTAGGGTCATTGGAGGGAGGGGCTATCTACAGGTTGCCACACCATTTCAAACACCCATGGCTCAGGACAACCTTCTATGTTATAAATAAAAGATTGACCTGGGCGGGATTTGAACCCGCGGCGTCAGGATTACGAGACCCGTACGGATCCCCTGAGCTATCCCGGCGCCCTGAAAGGTCAAATTCTATACACTTATGGCAACATTGATTCTGTTTGATAACTTATCGAACGAGTTAACAAATTATCTGTTGAAAAATCTCCCCAAAAGTAGGTGCCAGTAAGGAAAAATATAATCTCTTAACTGTTAATATAGGCTCCAGAAAAATTCATGGGTTTGGAGGTTCATGACTAAAAAGTTATTGGCCCATAAACTAAGTTAATTTCTCATTACTGTAGTAGATGAATATTTCTGATTTTACTTGATTTTTCATGCGAATCCCCAACTCTTTAACAAATTTTTGTTGTGGTCCATTGTACTCAACTTAATTACAGGTAATCTGTCATTATTATTCTGCTCAATAATGAAGTCAGCTTTTCCATTACCTTTAAAAACATTATGCAAAATTCATTAAAAAGCAAATAATTTCAACTTTTAGGTCGTAAGGTAAAAAGTTAATTAATCACTCCTAATTTTCAAGTTTTCAACTCTTAATATACATACTTCTTTTATTAATATATGTATTTGATGATTTTCATTATTCTAAACTAAATATTGTGCCTATGTCAAAAAAAAACTTTTTGTTCTAGTAAATCATTTTAGGTATTCCCTTAACTCCTATTTGTCTGATTTTGCTGTAACAAACTTAGTCTTTAGAATTATATTTAAAATAAATAGCCAAATTTCTTTAAGAAAAGTAACTAATATCTTATTTTAAGACCTGAAGTTAAAAATTCACAGTTCAGATAACATCTCCTCTTAATAAACTCATGTTGAGTTTTATTATTCTATATCAAAGAAAGAAAAGTTTTTATGCACACTTAACATTTTAGGTAATCCTACTCCTATTGGTCTGATTTTGCTCAATAACAAATTGTTTTGTTTGTTGTTTATTGGGGATTTACGGCACTCAACTACTGATGTTATCAGCGCCCTCCATTTTCAAATTGTTTTGTTTTTAACAGCCGTATCTTGAATTTCAAACCCTGTGACTATTTCATATGCAACTGCAGGAATCACTTGGGGGAAATTGATTTTTAAACAGTGAAGATGTTGGAGAGCGCTTGGCTAATTGGCTGACAACTTCTCATCAGTCTTTTTTTGAACAGTGGATATTGAAGCTTCCAAGTCTTTTGCAAAGTGTATAGATCATGTATTATATTAATTTGCATTGGGAAATGTTGGTAGTAATTTTTTTTAAATATAAAGAAGATGTCCTTGAAATTGGTTTATATATGAAATAAATACTGCAATTGCAATACAGTAATTATTTTTACCCAAATAAATAATAATTTAAGTAAGTTCAAAGCCTATAGGACTTAGAACTTACTTAAATTATTATTTTTTAATTTAATTTGTAAGTAAAATAAGTCCATTCTATCTAAATAAATCAGCATTCATAATGAATAATAATTAGCTTGACTTTGTTTAGTGTATAATCATATTATTGATATTGCTGATTATTTCATGTTATAGACAAGCTTAGGACTAAAAAAAAAAAAAACACATTCACTTCACTTCCTTCCAGAACAGTTCTTCTTCGGGATACAAATTGGAAGTTAGGTATTAATTTTATTAATTGATCTGTGCTTTCATTTCACTTCAGGCTCCAGAATCCAAGATTATAGTTTTTTTTTTAAATGAACAATGTGTCTTCTATTTTTTATTTACTCATTTTTGGAATTTTCATCAAGAATGCTAACATTCAAAAAATAAGTACCAATAACCCTACTTTTAGTTTGTCAAATTTTAATTACAGTGCCCAAAAATCTAAGAATATGAAAAATTATACAACTTGAAGACATAACATCATTGGCACATTCATCCTTTTATTTCTACACCCCTACTAACTTAGAGAATACCTTGCTGGGCTTATATTCAAAAGTGGGGTGGTAGAATCTAGCCCAGATCTTATTATTATTTTTTTGTTTTTTATGGTCATATTACCCGATATCCTTACTGCATTTAACTCATACCACCCACATCTAAAATTTAACATTGAAATGGAATCTGATTATCAACTCCCCTTCCTTGACACCCTTTTTATCCGTAACACCAATGTCTCTATCTCCACTGACTGGTATACCAAGCACACGTACTCAGGTTGTCTCCTCCACTTCAACTCATCTCACCCTCATCATCAAAAAATTAATGTGATCAAAAACCTCATCTACAGATCACTCACACTCTCTGAAAGATATTCCACAGTAAAAAATATTAAACGTGTAACTGACATCCTCCTTTCCAATGGTTTTCCTACTCATACCATTAAAGAACTTGTAAAATAATTTTTTATTTCCACTTCTCCAACTATCCCCCTCCCCCAAAATAATGACCTCGTTTTCCGTTCTCTTCCTTATATTCCAAAACTTTCTGAAAATATTATGAAATCTCTCAGAAAAACTTTCCCTAACCTTAAGCTTTCTTTTTCCACCAACGACAAATTAAAATATTTTACACCATCCTCAAAGACCCCATCCCCCTTCCTAACAGAACTAATGTCGCCTACAAAATTCCCTGTTCCACACCTAATTGCCATGGTTCTTACATTGTACAAACAAAAAACCCTATTTCCCGTATAATCAATAACCATAAAAATGACATTAAGAATAAACTAATGAAAACTGCCCTCACTAAACATGTTTTTCATGAAGAACACACATTTGACTTTGAGAGCATAACCATTCTTTCCACTGAACCCTATGAACACAAACGCCTTTTGTCTGAAACCGTTCACATTAACCTACAACACTATCCAGTTAACGACAGAACAGACATAGAACAAATTTCCTCAACTTATTAAAACATTTTCAACATTCTAAAAACCATCAGCCCTCCTCAATAAACCTGTCAAACATTTTTCCCAGTTCCAAAGTTACCTATTCCCAATAATACCCTTCCTTTTTCCGTTGTCCTTTTTATTGCCCTCTTTTGAAGTCTCTCTTGAGGCTGCTTTCCTTTTGTACATTCTCTTACATAGCTTTCTACATTCATACTTTTGTTATCACTTTACATTATGGTAATTCTGTATTTTATTATTGTCAATTATTATTGTATTCTCATGACATTGTATTTCTACAGCCCTGAAGATGGCTTACAATGTAAGCCAAAATGTTGGCAGATAATCTTGTAAAAAAATACCCTTTTTTAAAATTTGTATTTTTTTTTTTTTATCTACCTTTACCGAACCCCAACTAAAATCATCTAATAATAATATCTACGGTAAAAAAAAATCTCCTTTTGGATATAACTTACAGTGACCACGTACTTCCTCGCTCTTCCTTCATGGCCAGTATACCCTCATTGCTTTCGTCCACTTATAAGGAATAATTTGGTAATGACTCTAATTTACATCAATCTTAATCAGTCATAGGAAACTAACTTTTAGTTCTGAAGAAGAGTTTTTTTTAACAATTTTCACAAAAATAAAAATTCTCTCATTTTATTTAGAATTTTCCTTTATACTGACTAGTTAAAGATTTAAGAAATGTATTTATATTTTTCCTTTTTTTCTTTTTATTAATCAAAGTATTAATTTTTTATTATTTTTTAATACTGTTTTTGTGATATTGATGTTTTTATTAGAACCTATGGGTCTTCAAGAAGAAACGAGCTCATTCATATGCGGCTGTGGGAAATCTTATAAGTATAAGAAAGGCTTAACTAGACACATCAAATTTGAGTGCGGAAAAGATCCTCAGTTACAGTGCCCCAACTGCTCCTATAAAACCAAGTATAAGGCAAGTTTAAAAAAACATATTATACTTCAGCATTTAGGAATTCTACAAGGTAATTTGATAAGCAAATCCCATTCTTCTTAAGCAGTTTTTTATATGCTTTTTAACTCATGTAAATTTATAATTTGTGTGTGTTCGTACACATGTGTGTGTGTGCATACATGTGTGTGTGTGTGTGTGTGTGTGTGGATAAGCTTTAATTTTTCAGTACTGAAAGAAACTGTTAGCTATTTCATGATTTCAACATGGCAAGCCCATATTTTGTGATTTGCCATTCCCACCTGCAAAATTTTTTCAGAGGGGACTTGAACTGTTTTCTGCATTTCCATGAAGCAAAAATCTCTTTACTATTAAAAAAAAAAAAAAATTAATGATGTAATTAACCAAGGTTAGATTACAGGTGCTTATTATACATCATATTCAGTTTAATATTGTGTACACTAGTACATTCTTTAAAAATCTATTAATGTGACAAAAACTAAAACTGATAATTTGAGAATTTTTTTATTTAGAAATTTTTAATAACATAATGAATTGTCAATATACTTTTTATTTATATAAACTTTTTAGATTATATATCATAATGAATTGTNTAAAAAGTACATTCTTTAAAAATCTATTAATGTGACAAAAACTAAAACTGATAATTTGAGAATTTTTTTATTTAGAAATTTTTAATAACATAATGAATTGTCAATATACTTTTTATTTATATAAACTTTTTAGATTATATATCATAATGAATTGTTTTTTTTTTTTAAACTGCTATATTTTGTAATGCTGTTGCCCAATATTTGTTTCAAAATATTATAACCTATATTGAAGCAATTTTTCTCATTGAGTTTCTTTTTTATTTTTAACGTATTGTAAAAATTCAATTTAGAAAAAAGTTTTTGAAGTTAATAAAAATCCTTATTTATTCCTTTATGTTATGTTATTCATTCAACTCCTCAGCTTCATAACTTACTAAAAGTATTATAAGTTATTAAAAATCTGATTGCATTATTCTACAAATTTTATTTTGACATATGTTAAGTCAATACAATATGGGTACTGGCTTAGTCGAAGTCAGGAATAATTAAATATTCAAAGTTTAACAGTTAAAAAGCCCAGTTTTTAGTTACCAGAAAAACTAAGAAACAATTGGTACTATTTTGACCAACTTAAAACCTTATAAATTATAGATTATCGATTAACTACTCTTAGAGACTAAAAAGAAAATATAAAAACTGACATCAACTTCTTCCCTTCTTTTGTGGCACTACAACTCTTGAATAGTCGAGGCCTCTCCTGTGGTTTAGTCCGCCCGTCATGTCTATTGTATGCTTCTGCTCTCCGGTGTCTGATAAGATGGTACTCGTATCTCTTCTCACTCTATCTATCTTATAGGAGCTGAGATCTTCCTACTCTCCTTGTGTCACATAATTATTCATCCATGATCCTTTAGAGCATCTGTTCAGAAGTAATTCTATTACTGGCTACTATTATTCTGTTATTGTCTCCTTGCCAGGGCAGGCGTCCTATTTAAATTAATTTGATGATATCCGGCTCTTTATAGAACTCCTTCAATTCTCTGTTTTCTGGATTCCCCAATTACCATTATATAAGTGTTTATGAAACCAAGATAATATTTATTTTCATACTTTGTTCTTCTTCCAATTTCTGCTTGCACATCATTGTCAGTATTCACCTGAGACCTAAGATACCTATATACATTCATTTACCTTCCCAACGATGTCATCTTCAACATGTACATATTGAGGTCCCACCAAGACTTTCTGTTAGTCTGCTTCCCTATGCTTAGTTTTGTCATATTAACTTAAAAATCCACTCTTTTAATGGCAACCTGAAAGGCAAAGAAAACTCTCTCCTTTGAACTAAAAGTCCTACCAATGATATCAATATCATTCGCATACGTGAGGGTCATAGCTGTTCTATTGAATATGCTTGATAATAGGTTAAAATATGTAACTAGCCTCTCCAGTTTAGAAGGTATACCCATTTCAAGAAGGTCTTTAAAGAGTTCTTATGCTGTCATATACCTTCTTAAAATCTACAAATAAGTGGTGCGTTTGTATATTATACTCCCTGGCCTTCTAACAATGAAGATATAATTCTTAAATTTAGTCTCCCTCTGAACCTCCTACCCCCTCATCCAATTTTAACTAAAAAATAGTTCAAGGGCCTGTTGTAAAAAAGCCTTAAAACCAAAATAAGAAGTCCTGCCCAATACTCAAAGTTACATTCTTAAATATCTTAAAGATATTAAGATTTTAAAATTTTGTCTCGCTCTTGTCGAATTTCAGCCATAGAAAATCTATGCTTTGCAAAAAAAGTAATACCAAATTTGTTCTCAATATTTTAAAAGTTACAGACCCTTAAGCACATACAGATTGTGTGTGCTTGGAGAGACAGAAAGATCTATTCCTCATGACCCTTAGATACATGGTGATAAGCACCTTTTAGATATTTAATGGAGTTTATCTGCCTTGTTTCTCAGAAGAATTCCGATAATGAAATGCAGGCAGATATTCAGAGGCGGCTTCTGACTCCAAATAAATACTACTTTGCTCTCCATAAACATTTAAAAATATATTTAATGAGTTATGAAACTCTTTTCATTAATATGATCTGTGTTAGCTTATATGAGCTAATGGCCTTGAATATTGGATAGTATTCAAAAGAATATTAGGTCTTCTCATTCAATTCGATTGGCTGATCCTGAGAAAAATATTTGTAACTGCTTATATTGGAGAAGTTTTTTTTGAAAATGTAGTCATCTTGGGTACATCCATAATTGGATGACACTAGTAACTAATAGAAAAGACTGACCAAGCTGCTTTGGTTCTTAACATTTTAAGATTTGTAGATCCAAATAATTACGACTATGTCTCTAATAGTATTCTACTCCAATCATCACTTATTATTTGTATAATGAATTTATTTTACCCATTTTATACTTGTACTATTATTTTTTTGGATTATTTTATATATATTTTAAAATTGACTACATTATTTATTTGTTTTTACTATTTTTATCCATCCAAAAGAAAAAAACCTTTTTACAGAATATGTCACTGATTTTGTCATTTCTTATTTATAGTAAAAATTGGTATAATTTTTGAATTTTTACTTTGTTTTTATCCTTTCTACGGATCCACTGTAGGTACAATAATTATTTTCATTTTATAGATCTTGAGCGACCATTTCTCTGTTCTCGGTGCAATGTGAAGTCATACAAACATGCCCGGAGTTTATACAATCATCAAAAATATGAATGCGGACAAGAGCCACAATTTGCTTGTACTTATTGTGGTTTTAAGACCAATTATAAGCACTCTTTGCATATTCATGTGTATTCAAAACATGTAGTCGGCTCTTTACCATCAAAAACATAGTATAACATCTACTGATGAAATATTTTTTAATTACTTAATCAGGAATTTGAATTTTCAAATCTCTAATTATAAATTTATTTTAGTTATTTATTTGTTAAAAATTTTGAGAATTGAAAATTGAACCATATGATTTTCAAATGAATTTCAATGTTTTCTAATGTGAATAATTCTGAGTTATTTTAATTTTATTCTGTCCATTTAGTAACTTATTTTTTCAAGATATAACATGTAATAAACTGAATTACTGAAAATCTATAATAATATTATTTTTCTTTGTCTAGATATACTCACTCTCTCTCTCTCTTTCATTTTAATATTGATTATAATTTATTAATTGAATGGAATGGTATATCATGCACACACACACACACACACACACATATATAGTTTTATTTACATATTTTTTTATGCTTTAAATTATCAAATAATTAAGTCACATGAACATTATAAAAAAATTTTAATCTCTTATTTAAATCCCCATCGAGCTCATTATAAAAAAAATCACAGCTTAGCACTATTTATCTTTGTATTATACTGTATTACTTCTTTTAGGACTATTTTAAACATATGATAAGTGTAATTATAATTTTCCTTGTTTACAAATTTAATTTATGGATCAGGATCTTGGGGAGTTATAATACTGTTTACTTATATATGAAGTATTCAGTAGATTAAAAACTTCTTTTTACCTATATAATTATTTTATCAATTGTCAATGCATTATTTGAAATAAATTATTAGGTTGAAAGTGTATATTCTTCTCTTTGTGACTCCTTAGCTTAATGGCTATGCTTCATAGTGGAAAAGTTAAGAGTTTCTTTAATATTTATTACTGAAATTTATTCATTTGTGCCTTAGCTTGATGGTTATGCTACATTATGGAAATAATTAAGATTTTTGTATATATTTGTTACTGAAATGAGATGTAGATTTATTGTTGACTTATTTAAATGTATTAAAACTGAAGTCTTGCACACAAGTATATCACTAGTCAATTTTTCATTTATTTAATAGATGTGTTAAGTAAATTGGTTAAATTTCAAGTCAATTATAACTTTATTTGCACTTTTTATTTTAATAACGTGCTTGTTATATCTATCTAAGCTTATTTCATTTTAACATTATTTGTTACTGTGAAGTTTATTGTGTTTTTATAGGTGACCCAATAAATACTACCTGAAAGTGATATTTGATCATTTTTATTTTATTTTTCCTCTTATACTAGTCTTTCATATAAAAAAACTTATGTGGACCTACTCAATTACAAACGTTTTATTTTAAACCTCCACTATAAGGGGTTGGTTATTATTGATTTTATTAATTAGATTAAGAATACTTGCTATAAATTAAATCAGGTTAAATTATTAGATCTATTAGCATTAGGTATCCTGAAGTACCAAATTCGTACAGTATTTCATCCATTAAAAAATCAAAAAATCCAACTTTTTCATGAAACAAACCAAAGATAAAGATTGATATTAAGAATTGGTAAAAAAAAAAAAAAAGAAACAGAGAAAGGATGGAGAAGGAGACAAGCTTGTTGACAAACAGATTTGTAAGAGAAATGGATAAAATATGACCTTTTGGTGCTCACAAATAAAGTAGTGCGATTTTATGGGACTTTAATCATTAATCATACTTTTTGGAATCTAATATAATAAGGTGTGAGAATGGTCGGGGTTTCGGCCAGGAAGAAAAAAAAAAAATATACACCACAATTTGGAGTAGTATTTTTTATTTATGCCAACGTTTCGGCTTAGCTAGTAAGCCATCATCAGGGCAATGGCGTTAGGTGGAGAAATCTCCCCAGGGTGGTGTCTGTTCACATTGTAAACTGCAGAAATAACTGGGGCAGCAGTTATTTCTGCAGTTTACAATGTGAACAGACACCACCCTGGGGAGATTTCTCCACCTAACGCCATTGCCCTGATGATGGCTTACTAGCTAAGCCGAAACGTTGGCATAAATAAAAAATACTACTCCAAATTGTGGTGTATATTTTTTTCTTCCTGGCCGAAACCCCGACCATTCTCACACGATATTCGAGACGGCCAACTAAGCATCAACCATGCTAATATAATAAGGAAATAAGAAGGAATATATTTTGAGGGTGTGTTTATTTTTAAATATGTGTGGTGTTTAATGTTAAAGATATATAATTATTGGTTGATGATGTATATTACATGAAATAATAAAAATTTGAATTCCACTCTTAAATTAAAATACTTTTAAGTGGTGCCTCCTCAGCTTATGCAAAATCTGGAAGCACTTTTTCAAAGAAAATGGGAGATGATTTTTGAAAATAAAAAACAATGGATGTTTTTCCACAGAAGAGTAGGTAAAAAGTAATTGAAGGATCCACTCAACTAAAATAACTAAAAATATATAAGATTACTTAAATGGCTAAATCAGTCATATTTCTTTATAATGAAACCCTATTCAGCATTTGAGCTTTTCTTTAAAATTTGGTACATTAATTAATTATTTTTTAACGAGGAACAAGAGATTTGCTAATACTACGGCTTTTCTTAGTTTATAAAAATAAAATGCTGAAAATTATATTTAAATTTGGAGGTGACTTTGTTGACCGTCAAGTTTTATGAGGAGAGGATTGTCAGGAATTTGTAGCTGAAGAATTAAAAACTAATTTTTAACTGAAAAAAAGAGGTCTTTGTAGCTGAAGAATTAAAACTGATTTTTAACCAAAAAATTTTTTGTTTTAGCCAACGTTTCGGCCTTGATCAAAAATAAATATGAGAAAAAAAAAACTTGCTAAAATAATATAGAAACTTGTCTGAAATCTAAACATGAATAAATAAATGAAAATATAAAACTGTGAGTAATCGACTATATATATGCGTGAAAACTGGATACTGAATACACAAACCAATCAACCCTCTCCATCCTATCGTATCCAATATCAATTCCCCTCCTTTAAAGTCAGTAAATTTCTACTCCCTTCCCTACAACTACCCAGTCATCCATCATAACTCTTATGACATAAAAAATTCCCTTTCCCTATGACTCAGTTCTCCCCTCTTTCCCGAAAAGTTCTCTCTAAGTCGATTGAACCTGGAACTTTCCCATATTGACATTTACAGTAACCTCAGGCAAATCAAAGACAAACCGCCTTTCCTTTGGTAAAACCAAATCTTATCAGAATTTTCCCCTTACCCACCATATCTCCCCACTACTCCCTCCAGTTTCTTTCCAAAATTATTCATAAAATACTTTTCTGTCATGATTTAGTTATTCCAATCTGTAGACTCTCTCCCTCCATTACCCCCATGATTTGTGCACTATAAAATTGTTGAGATTGAGAACACATATTTTCCTTTTTTTTTATACATGTCCAGTGTTTACTCTAATTATTCCTATATTTACATTATTATTACTTTATTCATTCCTTTATTTTATTATAATATATAGAATAGTTCTTGTTGGTGTTTTCTTTTGTTACTCCACCCTGATAAAGGCCTGAAATTTAGGCCCGAATGTTAGAAATAATAAAAAAAATTTTTTATTTGTATATGAGTTTTATGTGTTCATTCCAAGAATGAATCACCAACCAATTCCACCTCAATGAATTGAAATATCTTCTTATAATTAGATATTAATCAAATTTCAATCATTTTAATGCAATGAATCAAATTTAAATACAATGTACTTTCCCTTAAATAATTTTTCCTTTTTTCAAAATGGCTGGTGCAGCCATTCCTGCTGCTTTTCTGCTTCCTAAATTTCCTAATATACACGCCACCAGGAATAAAAGTAACTGGGAGAAAAGAACAAGAAAACAATGGGGTGTCATGTAAAGCTGAAATAGCTGTCATGCAGTTGTAAGGAAGGATAAATTTAAAAAGATAATTTTTAATATAAATTTCTGGGTAAGACCAAAATTTCATGGATCCTAGTATATGCAAAAAAATTTTTTTAAAAATTTTATTAGGTTGAAATTCACATAATAATGTATATTTAAAAAATTTTTTGTATAAAAAAAATAAACAATTATATAAGACTAAAATGTGTTTTCACTTTTATTTTAAGATTCTCAGAAATTATAAGAGATAATTCTTGTTAAATACTTTAAATTAATTAATGCTTTTTAGAAAAAGAATTAAATACATTTGATTTATTTTCCAAATAATCACCTGCAGGATAACATTTATTCATTGCTTATAAAAGGCATATAATTGGATACATTGGATATGATTAGAAATATCAATGTCATTTTGTTAATTTTGCTTATAAGCTGCAATTTATTAATTTACTTTATTGCTTTTTAGTAAATTTTGTAATTTTTTTTTAATCGATTGTATTTATTAATTATTAATTTTTGTTTCTATGAGTGTTTATGCTTACTGTTGTACTTTTTTATGAACATTTCAGGTGTCTTTTCATTTACTTTATCACCTTTTATGATTCTTTACATTAATATTGACACTGTTATTTAAGGAGGAATTCGATATTACTGCTCATCTTGTCTTCGAAGTTACTCTGCTAAAAACACATTACTGAGGCATCAAAAATATGACTGCGGAAAGGCTCCACAGTTTCAGTGCCCTTATTGTAAAGTAAAAGTAAAACGAAGAGAGACGCTTAAAGTTCACCTTACTGTTCAGCATCCTGACATTGTTGGTGTTAAGAAACCTGATTTTCAATGTCCGCTGTGTTCTTACTCGACATGGAGGAAAACTGCACTCCTGTGTCACTTTCACAATGTTCATGATAAAAGTATTGATGAATTGATTCGCTGACAATTTGTTGCATTGTTTATATTTCTGAAAAAAGGTATGATAATGTTTCTCTAATAAATATTTTATTGTATTTAAATTGTTGTGGTTTAATTTAGACCTATAAATTTATTATCCTAAAAAGTAAAGAGATTTGAAAAGATTGTGGTTTATTTTGAATGCTCTAATCTGTTGGTCTTATCCGGTTTTATTACTGTTTACATATTATTAAAAAATTGAATTTTCGTTTGCTTCATTTAATTTAATTTTTATTATAATTATTTAATTTGGTGATACTTTATTAAGTTTAAGTTAATAAAGTATCACCTGCTTAATTATTAAGTTTAAAAATGTACATATACTAGAGGTTTCTCTAGTACATTTAAGTGGAACAATATAGCTATAGAGGCATGGGAAACATTGAGTTAATAACAAATGCTGTGCACTAATTAGTTTGTCACTCATATGATTGGTTATTATACGTAATATACAAATTATGTAAATAAATATGTTTGTATAAATTTAAAATTAATATAGTTTATGAAAAGTCCATCATATATAGGGGCAACTAAGCATGTTTATTTTATTTGATTAAGATTGATATAAATGATAGTAAGGGACATTTTATGTTTCATAAATCAAGGAGAACAATGAGCTAGAAGAAAGATTATTCAACCTGACTTTATACTGGCCGGGAAGGTAGAGAGGGAGAAGCATTCAGCCCTCGTAATTAAACATTTTTATAATTTTCTTCCCTAATTTACATTTTCATAAAAATTATATGGAATACAAATGTTATAAAATTACATTTTACTCTTATTTAGTTCTAAACAATTTTTTTTATAGCATTAATATCTAAAGCATAAATAATAAATGTAAGAACAAAATATTACAGGATACTTGATACTCTCTTACCTATTTGCTGCTGGGAAATCTATTTCCAGCTCCTACCTTGTAGAATCACTTGCTTTTCTATCTTTCTGATTTCATATTGTCATTCTTATCTTACAAATTTTACTTCAAATTATTGATCGCCAAAAGGTTGTAAATATGTGCTTATTTTTTAACTTTCACTGAGAAGAAAATTTTCAAACCGTTGAAAAAATTATCCAAGTTTTTACCTTGCTTTTCTCTTTCCAATAAAGTAATGAGGACATTATCTATAATGCCAAAAGTTTAGTCTAGATGAAAACAATAAATCTGTATTTTACGTTTGTATGTTTTAGTGCAAACCATATATTATCCATATATTAAATGGATGTTAGTAAAATTTTTAATTCCAAAAAATGTTTTACATTTATTACACTTTTGTTCGTATATGACTATCCTTTCTCAGAAAACAAGCTGAGTAGAAAAACGAGATCACTAACAGTTGCATACAATTAAATAAATTTTATTTTAATATATAACNCATACTGAAAGCTTGATAGTGTCTGCAATTTTTTATATTAAGAATCCTAATTTGGTGTTTAAGTTTATTTCTACAAAAGATTGTGCATGCAAGTGTCTCTGCTGTCACTGTGGTGCGCGCGCGTGCATGTGTGCGTGTGTGTGGTGAAAGAGCTTTTAATTAGGAGTACAGTTTTAAAAGAGCTGTATTTTAATATGTATACAAAAATAAATTTCTCTTTAATAGTTTTACTTTTGTCAGGCGATGATTATTTAGAAACTGTCTTTAAGGATCAAATAACTTACATTGTAAAATTGCAAGCAGACAAAAATTGTGTGAAATAATAATTAATTGCACTAATTACACTATAGTTCTACACCCAACATTTAGTTTAAAAATTGCATGGTCTAGGATATATAAATAAAACTCTCATCTATCTTTTAGATAAACAACTCATACTATTCATGAAGATTACTTATTTTGTATGTTAATATGGATTAATTTTGGAATTTGTTTATTTTTAGGTTTTCTGGGAAATAGGTTTCAGTGTGATACTTGCCCTAGAAGCTATGTGAATAAGACTTCTCTTACCAGGCATAAGAGATATGAGTGTGGAAAGGAACGAAGATTTAAGTGTTCTCACTGTGATTATAGATGTGTTTATAAAAATACTCTGAAAATTCATTACATTCATGTTCATGGACCAAAATTATTAGACACAGACTCTTGAGAAAATATTTATAAACTACTATTTATTCTAAAAGCACTTTTGTAAATAAAAAAATATAGATTTGAAGTTTTTTTTAAGCTATAAACATTCATTATTTTTTTATATCTCTAGTTTATTTCTATCTTCAAATTTTTATATAATGGAATGAAATAAAATTTTCAAATTAAATTTCACACTTCTTATGTTTTACCCTTCCTCCATAACTCTAATAATAACACATATTAACACATTTGTTCTCCCTCTGTACTTCCTCTCTTTCTTGCTAATTTCAGCCATTTTCTTGCTTGAACAACAGTTTCCATAAATAATGTTAAATACTACATTTGATTTCTCTAGTTTAAAAAAGGATGGTCTTCATAAACCTCCTTATTATCATTCTTAAGTTAGTATTCTTAATACTGTTTTATTGCGAATAATAATTTAACTCATATTATGCTCTATATTGTTTATTAAATCTTGTAATGGCAAAAATATTTCACTTTTACCAGATTTCTGTCGAGGTAAGAAAGCTATTCTTATTAGTATTAGTACCAAGAGATCTCTTTGGAAAAATATCTTTAATTTATTAATTACACTGAACAACAAAGTTTTTGTTTCGGGGTTGAAATTAGCTGATTTTAATGTTAAAACCGAAAATGACCATAAAAATTATATATTAGCTCTTGTTTTCAAGACATAGTATCATTCTATTATATATATATTGAGTTTTCAACAAATGAAATATTTCATCACCAACAATTGGTACACATGTTTGTTTACATAACACCCCTCTCATCAGCTGTTCATAAGTAGTAAACATAACCTTTGTGAGTTTGTCAATTGTAAGCACGTGGTTGCTATTGAAATTATCCTGTGAAGTTGATTTTTAAATTAATTTAAGTGCTGATCTGAAATGCCTCGAAAGTGTGTGAATTCTGTCGATAGCTTTTGCTATATACCATATGTGGTGAAATAACATTTAAGGCTCAGAAACGTAAAATGTCACCTATCATTAAGACTGGAACATTATTTTGGTGTAAAAGTTGGGGACCAAGATAAATCATGGGCTCCTCATATATGTTGTAATTCTTGTTCCGTCATATTGCGAGAGTGGCTGAAAAATAACAAGCGGGCAATGGCTTTTGCAGTACCTATGGTTTGGCGTGAGCCTACCAATCATACAGACGACTGTTATTTCTGCTTAACTCCTCCCATTAAGCAAGGTTTATCTATGAAGAAAAGAGGAACGGTGAAATACCCTAATCTCCCATCTGCTCTTCGGCCTGTACCACACTCAGACAATTTGCCAGTCCCTTCTCCACCCCAAAACTATGAAATTTTAGAGGAAAGTGATGAAGTCTGTTTACAAGAAGCAACCCATCCTTCTACATCCTATGACCCTGATTTTGATGTAAGCGATAGGTCTAGTGATCCGCACAGAATTAGTCAAGCAGAGTTGAGTGACCTTATAAGAGATCTTGGCTTGTCTAAGGAAAAGGCTGAGCTGTTAGGGTCAAGACTACAACAGTGGAATCTTCTAAAACATGATGTGAAAATATCTCAGTACAGACAGCTCAGTACAGGATGCTCCAGAAGTGTTTTATAAAAGACAAGCTAAACGACAGCGATCTTACAATACATCGGATTGACTTAATTGAAATTTGGTGGTACAAACCTCTTTTATTTGTCAAAACACTAAGAATAATGTTTTTTTTTATCAATTTTGTACTTAAAATATTCTAAAAGAAACATAACAATATTGTTTTTTGTACTTTCACTTTTCACGTATAGTATAACTACTCTTTAAGATTAAGTGCTGTATATCTCAAAAACCAGAGCTAATAAAAATTTTTCAATGTTATTTTCGTTTTTATCACCACAAAATTAGTAGAAATAGACTAATTTAGTGTAGGAAACATTCAAAAAATATTTTTTTTAGATAAAAATGGGTCTGTTAAAAGTTACATACTGAAAGCTTGATAGTGTCTGCAATTTTTTATATTAAGAATCCTAATTTGGTGTTTAAGTTTATTTCTACAAAAGATTGTGCATGCAAGTGTCTCTGCTGTCACTGTGGTGCGCGCGCGTGCATGTGTGCGTGTGTGTGGTGAAAGAGCTTTTAATTAGGAGTACAGTTTTAAAAGAGCTGTATTTTAATATGTATACATATATATATATATATATATATATACATACTCTGTGTGTGTGTGTGAGAGAGTGAGTGAGTGAGAGTGTTTGTGTGTGTGTGTTGCTTAATTTGTAATTCAGTCAGTTACACTTGTACAGTTAATTAAAATTAATTATTATAGGTGCTTAGCTAGCCTCTACTAATGAGGACTAAAGTTGCTGCTGCTTTTCTGTCACTCATCTCAGCAATACCCTAGCATTCTCTGCCATTTTCTTATAGCAACTTGAGAAAGGACTGGCTTTTCTCTATGTTCAGTGGCTTCATTCGTTAAACTCCTATCAAGGGCTCTCCTCGTTTGCGTTTAATTGTGCTACATGGCCAGGCCAGCAAAATTTGCCCAATTTAATTAACTCTTGTTAGATCTATTTCTTTATGAAGAACTTGTTTTGTTCTTTATTCCTACTCGAATGTTTTCCTTATTAAGAACTCAACATTTTTCTAAAGGACATTTTTTTTTCAAATCAGAGCAGTAAATGCTCATTATCCTTTTTTACAACCCCACACTCCAAGGCATTGATGAGATCTGGCCTGATAACTGTTTTATATATAAGGATCTTTCTCAATCTGGAGATGTTCTTACTATTAATAGATACATATAAATCAAAATAACATTTATTGACAATAAAAGTTCTTTTTATCCTGTCTGTAATACTTTGGTGCAGTTAATTTTGTTGCCGTGATAAGCAAACTCATTAACCCTTTAACCCTACTTAATAGATGCTGCTCCATTTTCAATTTCATGTGTAAGTATATGGTCTTGTTTTGATTAACCTACTCACTAAGCTCACTGTGTGGTAGTGTTAGTGTATAATCACTATGTTTTCTGCATACCATATTCGAACTTACTAATATCTTGAATTTGTAATAAATATAAATTATTTTTTTAAATCCATATTTACTTATTTAAATAAAGGTGTATTCCTATTACCAAGTGATTAGAATATCATTACAATACAATTCTGTATTTGTCAAATTAACCAATTATTTCAAACTTAGCTCCTTAGAAATAAACAGTTAGAGATTAACCTCTGTACGATGTATAAATTAATAATTAACAATTAATAATTTTCTTTAGGTTCTCTAATATGTTTAGTTTATTGTTTGGAAGTATTTTCCAATAATTTTTCTCAGTTCTCATTTTTCCTACTGTTACAATTTTTGATGATTCTGCTAGTCTCATTTTAAATAAGGTAGCCATGGTTTTAGCTTGGCTACTTCATGATTACGCTGATTTAGTCAATTGTTAAGTTGCTTACATCATTGTGGGTTAGTGACTCACTACCTTGAGAACCAGGACTTGAGGGAGGGAGACTAATGGTTGAAAAGAGTAGTGGAACTGGCCTTTAAGTTCTGATACTTCCATGTACTGCCATTTCTGGAGCATCAGTTGTTGGAGCAGTATAAGAGAGGAGAATAAAACCCTTTGCAATTTTTTCAGCGACTTCATTTCCTGGGATCCCTATGTTACTTGAGATACATTGTAATGTGGCACTTTCCAAGAATAAGTTCATGAAGAGAACTATATCACAAATTAAATAATTTTTCTCGTGTCTCAAGTTGAATGCTGGGACACTTGAAGAGGAGCATAGTGAGTCATTGGGTACTACTACTGGTATTGAAAGGTATACGAGCTTCCTTTATTACTAAACTTCAGCATTACTTCTGCTCAAATCGCTTGGTAATCGTAGAGTAATGGAGCTGTAGGTGTTTTCGATACCCATGCCCACTCCTCATAAAGTTGAACGATAGTTTTCTGTACAAAAAAAAGTTGACAATTTTTGGAAAAATGGCAATCATCAAGGGTGTACTTTTCATTGATGTTAAATTTTTGAAAACGACATTGAAAGGTCAAAAATTGAAAGTTAATGTTGAGTTAAAAGGATAGATGTTTGTGGTTCATTTTGATGGATCATTGGATGTTCAAAAAAAGAGGTTGCTGGATGTCGCTGGGAAATATTGTCTATTATGTAGGGTCTGGTGGGATGGTTCAAATCATGGTGGGTTTTTACAATGTACAACATTGTTAGAAATTCTCATCTTAATTTTAATGGCATTTGTTCTGCAGTCACTTGAAGAAAGTTAACAGGAGGGGACTTTTAGCTTCCTCTACATAGTAGTATGACAGTATTTTGTAACACATCAAGCTTGTTCAGGTTAGAATTAGAAGTGTTGTCATGTTTGTGAGATAACGATTAATTTTTGGGATTGAGATATCAAGTCAGATATGTGGTGCTTAAAATTCAATTTTGAGTCTAACGACAATCAACAGTAGTTGGTATCTATTTAAGTGCATCTGTTGTTGAATGACCTTATCTTTAAACATTGCAGTGGGGATGAAAACTTGAGTTAGACTCAACGAACCATTTTAACTTATTTTTAATCATTGCTTTTTTAGTATTGGAAATATTTCAATTCTTGCCCAAGCCACTGGGATTCTACAAACTGTCAAAGTTTCATTAAATATTTTTAGAATTGTTATTTAATACTTTCAGGTAAGATTTTTAGCATTTTGTAGGTTTCATAGATACCATGAAGACTCAAAGGATTGGATTTCTTGCGTGCTAACACAGCTGATAGTTCAGGCAGTTGAAGAGGATGATTTTTCATTCCTAAGGTTCTGCTTCTGTACCTGGTAATAGACGATATGGAAGTCCACTATCAGTGGCTGAAAAATTACACTTCAAAAATATACCCATTAGCTTTACTCATAAAGTAATAATAGATTTTGGATTGAATTTACCTTTCAGGATGTTATTTTTATATCATACATTCTCCAGGGTAATCTCTAATACAGAAGATTTCCATGATGATTTATTTGCATTTTGGATCTTATTTTTTATTAAAGTGGTTGACTGATTTATAACTAAAAATTTATTGAAGAAGGTTCCCTCAAAAACAATTAAGAGTATTGTTCCTTCGATATATAAAGGATCTCCAATTCATGAATCCACCATGGCCTTGGTATAAAATTTGGACTCATAAATGGCTTTCTGAAGGGTACACTAATATCTCCTGCTACTTTAATTATCTCAGCAATGTCTTATTGGCTTACAACTTCGACTCTTTGAGAATATAGCGAGTTAACGGCTTCAACAAATTAATTTTCATTCATCTTCTTGCAGCTTTGTGAGGTGGAAAAGGTAGTGGTAGAAATAATTTTTGGAGCTTATTTTATAAGAATAAGTAGATGGTCACCACAGATAAAAAATAAAAAATAAAATAAAATAAATAAAATAAAGCAATATTTTTATAAACATTCTTTCTAAATCATACAATATGAATTTAGTATCAGGGTTTTGGACTTCAAGCATACTTTCTAAACAGAATAGAAAAGTTTCAATTCAAAGCAAGTAAGCTGCTTTCTGGTAAATGTCATAATATTAACCTATTTAATAGCTTCCTCTTTTTCAATAATTGTCCTATTCAACCCAGATTGTCATTTCAAACATATAATCCTCAGTGCTAAAAATAATTAAGGAAGATCCATTGTTATGAATGAAGAAAATAAATTTTTTAATTATTTTGGATTAAATAATTATTATTTATTTTTAACTATTTCAAATGCAATGTTGTACTGCGGTCTGACTTGTATTTTCCCAATTTGCCTAAAATTCTGTTTTGAGATGGATTGGTGTTCTTTAATGTTTATGAAGAAAGATAATGAAAAACAAAATGATTGGATTTTATGGGGTTTAAATTTTGTTTTAGGCAGTTGTAAACCATTCTTCTTTTAATCACATAACTGGAGCTAAGCTAGCATTTTACCCTAGTTTAAAAAAGAATCATATGAATTTTTTTTTTAGTTTTATCATAATGCAAGTATTAAATTAGTTTTATTTAATAAATGATCCATTTATTAATTTCTTTATGAAAATTANTAATTTATGTTAGATCAAAATTATTAAAATATTAAATAAATAATTTCCATTTAAAAATATCTTAAATATGCACAAGACAAATATTTTGTAAATTAAAAACTGAAAATATTTTTTGATAAATAAATTATTGGAAAAAAATATAAATGATCAGTATGGAGTAAAATTTGTATTTGAATGATTTTGATATGATTTGTATTTTAATTTGAATGATGTGATTGGCAGGCAGGAAAAAAGTCCAAGAGCAAAACCTTAGTGACATGAACATAAACTAAATAAGATGGTTTTCTCATTATCTTCTTCATTTATGTACATAAACAAACTTATTTACTTTTAATAATTCTATTGTGTACACTATTTACAATAATCTAAAAATAAACTATAACAAAATAAAGAATGAAAAAAAATTAAATTAAATAAATCACCTAAATCACTTCTAAAGAAGAAAATGCTTTATTATTATATGCATAAATTAGTATGACCAGAAATGTGGCAATTGAAATAGTATTAGTGGTTTTGAAGGAGGAGAATGGCAATAGTCTTATCATGGTAATTTTTCCAAGTCAATGAATGTTTATACATACAACCCCTCATGGGTTTGGCACTCCCTCATAATTCTATACCATATGTCCATGTTGGTTGAAGTGTTGCTGTGTGTAGAAGTTGTTTATTTTGGATTTATAAAATTATTTGTCAATCATTATGGAAGTCTGCAATATGTGGTTTAGGATTTTTGGGGTATAATTTGACAATTTAGCTTAGCAGGTATAGTGGTGGGAGGTGAATGTTATATGACTGGAATTTAAAGGATTAACTTAAATCATCCACTTGTAAAGCAGTGCTTCCTACTTATATTGGTATGCATGTACTTTAATGATTGAGCTTTCAGGAATTTTTATTTCAATAAATATGTATCAAAAATAAGCATTTATTTTTTCATCTTAAACTTGTATGTTTACATCACAATTACTCCTAAAGAGCTAATAGAGCCATTTGATATAGTTCATACAAAATTATATACTGCCCAAGGACGGGACCCTTTTGTTGGAACAACAGTTTAATCAAGAATTTTTTATTTTATATATATTTCATCGGATCAGTAGTTGCAGTTATTGTCCATCTCAACCTCGTTTAATGAAACAAAGAATAGCAATTGTAAATAATTAACAAGCTGTAAATTATCAAACTTCCATGTCTTAAAATAATTTCTGATCTTTAGTCAAGGGTATTTTCATAACCTCCAAGTTCTCTAAAATCTACTAATATAGAATTTAACAGGAGAAATTAGTCAGGAATTCGACCAGGATCAGAAAAAAAAAGGCTCCAAATTATTATTACCAGCATTTC
This sequence comes from Oncopeltus fasciatus, assembly GCA_000696205.2. Taxonomy (NCBI): domain Eukaryota; kingdom Metazoa; phylum Arthropoda; class Insecta; order Hemiptera; family Lygaeidae; genus Oncopeltus; species Oncopeltus fasciatus. Next base: position 368,203 of record KZ807561.1, read on the forward strand.
GACTTAACTTGTAAATCATTATCAGGGCTGAAATGCAATAAATACTATTACACTTGTAGAATTATAGACAGAAATAAGGTATGTTATATGACAGAAAAATTTTAAGGATTAAACTAAACTATAAAAATATGAAACCATATGAGTTGTAAATGTAAATATAAAAAAAAAATCTGTATTTGTACCGATAGTGATGTTAAGGAGGTTTATCTCATAGTGCAGACCTAAATTGAGAGACAACCAGTGAAAAGAGGTGGGAGGGAGTTTGTCAGTACACCTCAAAGTTAGCCAATAATAGTCAGGTTAATGCTTTCAAAGGAAAGTTAAAAAGGCAATAGTTGGGGATTATTTACCTGAATTTTTTTGTTTAATCATATGGAAAATTTTTCAATAAGCTGAGGAAATGTTGTCTTTTTCGTGCCTATCATTGATAGAGGTAGGATCGAGATTGATGTTCACACATTTGGAAATTAGACTTTTCTTAAGGAAGGCTCAGAGGCCAGGACAGTAGCTTGATTAAAAGCGGGCATGTGGTTGTTGCTAATAGCATGAAAGGAGAGGGCAGAAAAATTTGTATCACGAATCTTAATGCTGTTTAGATTAATGTTTTAATTTTTTATTAAGATGATTCTTTGTTTCTTTGGCCAATATATGAAGCCCACCAATTATTATCTGAATATGGAATTCGGTATATAACGTTGGACTGTTGGGAAATAGGTTTAGGATCTTTCAGGAAATTATAGAATTTCTGTAATTTATTATTAGTGTGGAATACACATTTTTTTTTTTTTTTTGTATCTTCCTTGACTGAACCCCAACAAAAAGAACATTTACTAATAATATCTATGGTCAAAAACTCTCCATTTAAAACAATATAATGTTTAGTATGTGGAGAGATTTTATGTAGCAATTATTATTCTGAGTTTATTTCATGCATTCAAACTATAAATAATCACATCTACTGCTAGAATATATAGTGATTAAAATTACAATTTTTAAGGAAAAATTCCCTCCTATTAACAAAAAGGATGCCTTACTCTGCCATTAAAATACTCAGCAACATATTTGCTCATTGGCTCAGCAGCAATTATTGAGTTTGTATGGGTAGGTTATTAAAATTTTATCTTTGGGCTATTCCATTCCTCTCACTCTCCCCCCTCCCTTTCTCTCTTAGTAAACAGTGTGCTATAGGTGGATACTAGAGTTTAACTATTTAAAAATGACTGCATTTTGGAAAGAGGGATTTTGTTTTTTACAAGCCTCTTAGAATTGCCTTTAATTGTCAAAAGTTTAAATGATGTTATTATAGATTTATGAAATTTGTCATTTTCCATTTATGTGTGTTCAGTCTATTTAAGTGAGAATTATTAATTTGATTTCATAAATCAATTGTTTTTGTAGGCCTGTGTCACTCATTATCTCTTACGTCGATTTGGCACCTCATAACCAACCAGCTAATGCTCTCTGGATGGGATGATGTGGGTGTTCTCAAGTAGAAATGGCTTTTAGTAATCTTCATTTTTCTTGATTATTATATATCGTTTTTTTCTTTGTTTAAATTGAAGTAAGTCAGTATTAATAATTTATTTTGGAAAAATAATAATATATTATTTCAATTTTCAGGGAATTGTCTTTTTTTTTGTTTTTGTGGTAAGAGTTACAAACATAAACGCAGTCTTGACAAACATCAACAATATGAATGTGGCAAAGAACCAAAGTTCAGTTGCCCTAATTGCCCATATAGAGCCAAACAGAAAGCAGCTTTGAAGACTCATATGATATTAAAACATTATAGCAAATCCTGAAAAAATAAAAAGATAATTTGTTCTTATAGATTTTGAATACTCTTTTCTTTTTTTTCAGTTTTAAAAAATTTATATTTATTTTAATTTTCATTGGTAAGTATAAATTTGATTTTGCAACTGAATTTCCACTACTTATTCATCAAGTGTTTTTATTTTTTATCTGGATTTTAGAAAGTTTTGTATGTAGTTTTTAATTTAATATTATATGAACCTATCTACATTTTAAGTATGTCAATGGTCAAGATTCAATTAGGGAAGATTTAAGTACAAAACAATTCTAATAAAGATGAAGAGTTTATAGTCTATTACTGATTTGGCTTCAAATGTGAATAAAACCTATATAAAGAGACTATATATGTACAAAAGTTTATTTTTACAAGAAAAATGTAAATATATAGCTTGATGTTTTGAAGAAACAGTTAAAAATAATAATGACATTTTATACAAAAATAAATTAACATTTAAGACTAGTTATAAAATAATATGAAAAATTACTTACATGATGTAATATCATATACATTATTGTACATCATGGATTCTATCCAAACCACAATTGGGAAAAGTAGGAAATAATTGATATGTTCACAGGGGATAGCATCAATCAGGCATGATAAGATAAGTTCAGAGAAGAAGATTGCAAATATCAAAAGATGTACTGTAGAAGTAGGTAAAATGTAGTTAATGCAAGTAGCATTTAAAAAAAAAAAAAGTGAAAAACAACTACTTTTTTCATCTATTCCTGCTAAATACATACATAGTCGTTTTGACCCTAATGCCATTAATGACAGAGAACACGAGATCGAATATTGAATTAATATTTCAATATTTTTGAAATTATTTTTTCCATTCTTTTTGGCTTTCATATCTTTTATTATAATTTTTTGGCCTTTTATACTTGTATTGTAACTAAAATAACTTCCTCTCTTTGCTTCTGTTCATACTTGCTCACTTGGATAAGGTGATAAATGTGTGTTCGTGTGGGCACGCATGTGTGTATGTGTGTGTGTGTGTGTGTTGTGTATGTATATTTATATTAGATAGATATATAGGTTTTTATTCTAGCAACTCCGCATGGAAAATTGGGTAAGTAAAAAAAAAAAAAAAAAAAAAAAAAAAAAAAAAAAAAAAAAAAAAAAAAAAAAAAAAAAAAAAAAAAAAAAAAAAAA
>KZ807561.1:387877-400005 GCA_000696205.2 Oncopeltus fasciatus
TATATATATATATATATATTCATCTTAATTTGGGAGTATAAAAACCAAATTTTAATATTTTATGTATTTATTGGTATCACATTTTTGGGTTTATTAGTGGAAAAAACAGTTTCATATGAAGATAAGTATATATGTATATGCACCAACATGTGCAAGAATTCTGGTAATAACAGCACCTTTGACATTTCAGAATTGAGGAAATATATTTAGTAAAAATATTTATGTAAGGAACATTTTTTTTTTACTGGAGAGGTAAACACTTGTATAAAATAGTTCTTTACTTTCTGATTAGTATTTTATATCTATGAATTATAAAGTCTAATCTCTTAGGTAATGCCATGCTTGTATAAATTTATTTTAATGTAATTAATTTAGCCATACCATTTCGACTTTCAATCATTCTCCTTCATTTTCTTCTCCTTTCATTTCATGATCTCTAGTTAATTATTTTCTTTAGGAATTTGTAGATCAAGTTCTAGAATGATGAACCTTATTTTCTATAATTTTTTCACAGTTTATTGAATCCTTTTATTATCTTCAAATTATTTCAGTATGCCCTCTAATCAATTTTATACTTTTTTTTTTTCTTCATGTCTTTTCTCCTAGATACACCCTTCCTTAGTTTAGATTTTATGGTGGGTTCCCCAATTGTTCCTATGACTTTTACCCTATATAGGATATTTATCTTTTTTTTCATTTGCTTTTCCCAATTCTTTCCTTCTGTAAATTTTTTAAATGTTATTACTTTTATGGACATGAACATAGGCAAGTATTTTTTTTGTACATTTTTATTTATACCTCCTCTCCGTCCGATTCTGCTACTAAGAAAATAAAAGTAAAAGTTGTCATTGTATCACTGGTATGGTTTAATTTTTGTTAAAGTAAATAGATTTAATATTTCAACATTTTTTTGTTACATTCTAACTTAAGTTATGTTTACAGTTTCCATGTGGGGACTTACCAAAAGAATTCCTCGGACTGACTATGGTTTCTGCTGTCCTATGTGTTTCAAGACATATCAATATCGTAATGGCTTATATCGTCATCTAAGATTTGAGTGCCAAAGAGAGCCACAATTCCAATGTCCTCATTGCAATCATCGAGCTAAATTGAAAGAAAATCTCAAAGCTCATATTTCACTTAAACACATTCTCAAGAGAATAAAACATGTTTCATCACCATCAATTACATTACAATAAACCATTCCATCCCAAATTTATATAACATTAGTTTTTGGCTATTTTCCAGGAATAGATTAAATTAATTCTAACAATTAATTGTATAATTGTTGTAATTAATTGTATAAAGATTATAAATTAAATCCTCATTGTCCTTCTCAAATCACTTTTAGGTTATATGTCTTTTAGTAAAAATTATTTTCAAAATATAAAAATCGCTAGCTCCAAGTATTTATTAATTTTTATTTTTTAGTAGTAGTATGAATTTAGATTTGTTTTCCTCTTCCAATATCTAATATTATCTATAAAATATAAATCTTGTATTTTTTAATGAAATTTTTTTACCTACAATATTGATTATAGTATGTCCGCGTCAAACCAATTTATTCTTTTGCCAAACAAGAAATCTGAAATTAACTTTAGATAATTTGAAAACATGTCAGTTGTCAACTAAAATTAAATATAATAAGATTTATTAAAAATAATATTATTAATAAGTTTATTGTATTCCTGGGAACTTTAGCATATTTGTAGATTCAGTAGAATCTGCCGAGATACTAGATGATACATCACAAGTTGCAAATATAAATTGGTGTTTACTACCAGAAGCGGAAATTAAACTATTTAAAGTTTTTTTTTTTTCTAGTCTTTATTTGATTCCGAATTTTGCTGATAATTGAAAAATTTGTCCTTCAACAAATAATGTTCTGTTAAAACATATATTAAAATTATGCATTTAAATTGCAATATGCATTCCTCAAAATAAAAACGTGGGTACATTGCAGAAATCAATTCTGATCTAAAATCGGCTCAATTTATATCTATTGGCTTAGAATGATCAAATGTATCTAACATCTAGTTGTCCATCTAGGACAAGTTTACAACATTTTTTTTCACCATGCCTCTGGACCTATTTGGCTTTTTACATGTTTGGCTATATTTAAACTAGACTTTATTTATTATTTATGCCAAAAAAAATATTAACAGTAGTTAACTTGTTTTACAGAAAAATTTATTATGAATCATCCATGTTTAAATAACACAGAATTGTCTGAAAACAAAATTACTGAAGGAAATGCAACTCAGGAATAGATGAAATATAATATCTAATCCCTTACCTTCACCATTGAAACATTTTCATTGAGTCTCCATTAAGTTTTCTTTGATTTCTTGGGTACCAATATAAGCTCAATACTTCCAAAATTAATTTTTAAAAAACATATAATCTAAAGTCTGAAAAAAAAAAAATTGAAAGTGTAGTGCTATTAAAGGAGAATTAAATACGAAATAATATTTGTGTATGGCTTTTATGAAAATGCTTAAGAATGTTTTTTTTGTTTTTTTCATTTTTTTTTTTTTCAGTGCATAATGCTTCAAACCCAATTTAACATCCTTGAGAAAATTCTGTAGTGATTCTGTTGGTTTCTTCTGGCCTGTTCAATTCATTCTGCNTATAATTTTTTTTTCTCTCTAACATTACTCTCACCCTTTTGTTAAATAATTGTCTTCCTTTTTTTCTTCTATTTGTATTGGCAGTTTTTTAAGGAGCTATGGGCAGTGTTTTTAAATTTCCTTCCAGTTTGATCAACTTATGAGATTATGAACTTATTGGATCTCTTGCCAAACCAAATAGTTTTCAGTCACTAAGGGTTGTATGCTATATTAATATTGTGCTTCTTTAGAATGTTACCAATTTTTGCTGATACTTTTTTCAAATATAGTGGAGCACTCCAACTACTTTCTTTATTTTTTGTAGGATTATACGTTTGGTCATCTAATGTTTTTGTGAATTTGTTCCTTATCCTTTTCTTAATGAGTTTCTCTACCCAAACTTCACTATAACCATTTTTATTGGCAAGTTGTTTAATATTGGTATGCTCTTTAATTTATTAATCAGTGGAAAGATGTATTGATAATAGTCTGTCAGAAAAAAAAAAAAAAAATGGTGTGCCTTTTGTATTTTGTAGCTGGTTTGAGTCAAAGCTTATTGCAGTGTCCATGACAGGGTTTGTGGTAAATTACATATGTCAATTTTTTCCCCTCATTCTTTATCTTTAGATCTATGAAGTTTAAATTGTTATTAGTTTCCATTTTGAACATGAATTTTAAGAAACTTATAATATTAATAATGTGATAGAGACTTATGAATGCATTGAAGTGTATAGAAATAAAAATAGACAAAAAAATTTAAGGGTCTGATCAAATTTTATAGACAGACATCAAAGACTTTTATTGTCCTTGTCTCCCCTCCTTAGCTAACCTTAAAGGTGGACAAAACATAACCTTTTTTTAAGTAGATAAATTTCTGTCTTAATTTTCAGGCTTATTTGAACATAATATGAATTGATTTTGTTACTATATTATATTTTACTTACTATATTTTATACTATTGACTGTATTTTATTGACTTTTTGAAATTTTTTAAATAATAAATTCATATAAAAAAAATTGATTTTCGGTGTAAAATATATGCATTTATTGTTTTTAAATTAATTATTACTGTTTTACAAGTTTGTTTGTGACTGGTGCGTTTAACTCTGCTGATGGGTCCTGAAAGCTCTAATCCATATTTAATAAAAAGTATATTATGCAGAAAAATAAATTTTGTTTCAGTACTTGTTTAGAAATAACTCCGCTTCCCAAAAATTGATTTTCCTCTTGATATGAATGCAATTATAATCAAAGTTTAAAATTAAAATCATAAAGAAGTATAATTTTTGGACTGCATTACAAAACTTCTCTCTAGCCTTCTACTGGTGAAACTGAAGAATTAATATAATGTAATAATAACTAATACTACTATTAATAGTAGTATTGAAGTTACTGAACTTTTATGTTCAGTAACCTATTAGTATACCCATCTTTCTTGTTTAAAGTTTTTCTAAATTATCCCCTCTCAATTTACAAAGACATTTCTCATTATTTAATAATTCCAATTGGGAATTATCACAAATTTTATTCATTTTTTTTTTTCATGAAGTTATGTTTTATGTATTTTACAGATTCATGGGAAAAAACTAAATCGATACCTAAGACAAATGAAGGTTATATTTGTCAAATCTGCAGCAAAACTTACCGATACAGAGAAGGTTTATACAGGCATATTCGATTTGAGTGTGGAAAAGCTCCACAGTTTGCATGCCCTCACTGCCCATATCGTGCAAAACAGAAAGTATCATTGAAATCTCATATTGTTACTAAGCATTTAAAATCTCCTTTAGAACTAGCATAACTGCTTTATTATTAATTGTATACTGCTTCTTGAACTGCCATGCTTTTGAGACAGAATAATTAGAATATATGTAATAATAACATATTACACTTTTTCCTGAAACATTTTCCACTCAAGGTCAAGAAATTTTATACCATGTGGAAGTTAATATGTTGAACAAAATTCAGATGATTCTAGAAGTAGATGAAAATTCTATAAATTATATGTTTAATTTTACTTTTAATTTCTTGCTTGATTTAATTATTGTATAAATTTTAAATTTAAATTTGTATTGTATAAAGTTTAAAAGAACCTGAATTTTTACCAAATATTTAAATCGGTTTAGTTTTTACTACTGAAGTGTTTATTTTTTTATTCTTTCTGTATTCAAACTTAGGAAATTTTAGTTTGACTGTTCTTTTAATAGTTGCGCTTATTAAAGGAAGTTAATTCAATGCACAGCATAAAGTCAGTATAAAGTATGCTTAAATGTATAAATTCATGAATTTTTCTGTATTTTTATATAATAAAGTATTCAAGAATCCTCTTTCTTCTGGAAACTTTTACAAAAATATAAGCACACAAACTGGTAATGTGAAAGAGGAGCTTGTGGTAGGCTACAAATTTACTCACTACTCACATATTAAAAATCTTCTTGTTTTTTCTTCTTCTTTTTTTTTTTATAGCTACGTATTAAAACCTATCTATTAAATACAAGAAATGCAAGGGAGTTAGAATTAAAAAAATCTTACTACCTGAGCCGGAACTTGAAAACCCGGGTCTTCTGCTTTTCAGGCAGTTATGCTGACCACTGCACCACCAGGGCATGGTCCTATCTTAATAGATAGGGAAGTTGTTTTTAATAATCTTTAATAAGATTATTAAAAACAACTTCCCTTGTGTCAAATTTCTTTGTGATTTTATCTTTAAAAAATTATGGAAACTTTGCCCAGAGAAAGATATTTTTTGTTTATAGGAATTTGTGCACATCTGATAAATATTATAACATTATAGTATTACTGTTCTGAAAAGTTTCTTGATTGTTTATGTATTATTTTATTATTCTACTATCATAAGTTCATTGCTTTTGGATTAAGATATATCCTACCAAGGTAATAGAAAATGCTTGTGAATTAAATAAAAATGCATGTAGTTATATATTACAGTTTGTACAATTTATATTGTAATATGATCTATTACTATAATGATATTTATTTCTCTGTTTTAGATAAAAAAAGGTATTGGAATAGCCGATTGAATTCAACCTCATCAAAATTTCAATGCACATGTGGTAAAACTTATAGACACAAAGAAAGTTTATATAAGCATAAAAGATTTGAGTGTGGTAAAGAACCCCAGTTTCCCTGTCCTCATTGTCCTTATAGGGCAAAACAAAAAGTTTCTCTGAAATCCCATGTATTTACTAAACATACTCAATTGTACAGTGATATAAAATTCTAAATATGCGCATATTTGTGTATGTGTTTTTATTTTTTGTTGTAGCAGAATAATATTTATTATTTCAAATAAAATTGTGTTTATATATATGTAGNGTGTGTGTGTGTGTGTGTGTGTGTGTGTGTGTGTGTGTGTGTGTGTGTGTGTGTGTGTGTGTGTGTGTGTGTGTGTGTGTGTTTTTTTTTAGTTGTAACTTCATAAGCAATAAATGTAATTGAATGAATTTTGCATTAATTATTAATTTTAACATATGTTTAAATCAAGTTTACCAAAATTTTTTGTGATCTCCAATTGCCAATTTTTCTTGAAGAACTATTCAATTTAATTTTATTTTCCTTATATATTTAACTCCAAGAACTTACTTAGATAATATTAGTATAAAAGAATTGTTATATTGAATATCCTAATATAGATGTTGTTTTGAAATAATAAATTTGAGCAAAATACTATCATGAAATATTTAAAACTATATTTAAACAAATACAAAAACTATTTGTTCTCTCTGGTTTACCTTCCTGAACATTGTTTATGAAATAATTTTATGCAGTGTGTATTAATGTTTATTCCAGATTATTATTAGTTGCAGATCATTTTCAGCTATAATAGTATAAATCTTTCCAGGAAAAAAGAAGCATTTTGGTAACTGTTATCTCACTGTCGCATGGTCTAAAAAGAAGACGGTTTGGAAGTTATCGCAGTCCATTAAGACATGACTGTTGAGCTACCTATCTGGTCTCTATACTGACGAACGATACTAAGATCGAAGCAAAAATTTTTATTTGGGAACTAGAACATCTTTGAAACTCACATGCATTACTCTTTTATACAAATCACTCATTTTTTCAAACCTCTCCTCTGCTTGTTCAGTTTGGTATGGCATCAAAATACACTGACTCATGTCATTAAAATATATACTAAATACACTCAAGAAATGAGTGTTCTGGATGGTTATGTGGTTGAGATTTGAAAAGAATTGGGTGTTGTCTGATTAGAAGACTATATTAAATGATTCACAATTAATCACCCACTGAAGTGATCTATTTAACCGTCTGAATGCATCATTCTAAGCATCTTAAACTTCACCTTTATCAAGATATTTTATCTTTAAAAATAAATAATATATATTTTCATTTTTGCTGATAATACTTCTATTTAAATTGTTATGAAGAATTCTCATGCATTGTACAATTTGAAATTATTTTCCCTCTCTTTTTTCTCTCTTTGTTTTTCAATACTTCTTTCCCTCATTTCTAACTCTCTATGTTTGATAATATAGAAAAAGCCTTTAAAGATTATAAGCTGTTTGTTAATAGGACCTTTCATGTATTGTTTTCATTTAGTCATAAAACTTTAGTCATTTGTACTAGTGTTAATAAATAAATCAAAAAAAGATAAACTGAAAAAAAGAAAATAGTTGTCGAACTTAGTTGAGTGTGTTAGCAGAGTGTTCAAAGTGATTGTATATCTTTTTGGTTTAGTCTTTTCAGTAAGCTTTTAATTATTCTATCAATATGTTTGCAAGAGATCTTCCATGGAATGAAACTATGAAGTCTTATGTAAGATTAATCTCTCTACTTATTTTAGATATGAAGAGTAAGTGGCATTTCTACCTTTATAATACAAATCTTTAGAAAAAAAAAGAGAGAGAGAAGAGTAAAATAAAGTATTTAACAGATTAACTAATGTGGATGTTCTAAAACGTTTTGCAGAAGAAATACTTTTTTTTTTTTTTTTTTTTTTTTTTTTTCATTAATCCTTCATAGAAGTTAAGTATCCATTTTTGTTCTTTTATGTATTTAATTATTAGTGCATCCTAATTCCATAACTAATTTTTGCCTAATTAATGTTTGTAGGATATCCTTCTAAGGTGGATAACAGAGCACTTCCTATAGGACCATATGATTGTTTTCAGTGTGGTAAGAAATACCGGTACAAAGAAAGCCTGTATACCCATCAAAAGTATGAATGTGGGAAAGAGCCTCAATTCCATTGCCCTCACTGCCATTACAAAGCAAAGCAAAAAGGAAGTTTGAAAAGCCATATGATTGCCAAGCATTTGAAAGATCTGCCCTTAAAATGAATTATAATGAAGGATAAAATTTAATTTATTACTTTAAAAGACTTAGGCATTACTTATATATTTTAAAATATTCCTTGGCACATGCTTGTACATTAAATTAAGAACTAAAACTTAGTCCTCTTTTTAACATATTTTGAATGGAATGTTATTTTATACTGAAGGAAGTTAGACCTACTCAAATTAAATATTTATGATATTTCAAAATGTATTGAGACTTACTTTATTTTGATTTTTGTTTTTAATTATTATTCGACTTGATCAATGAGGAACTACAGTAATTTTTTGTTTTAAAAATTAAAAAAAAAAAAATTTGTCAAAAAATCTAAAAAAAAAGTGATATTCAAATATTTTTTTACCCCTTTAGAAATGAACATTTTAAGAAACTTATTGAAATTCAGATTTTTAGAATTTCACCCAATGCTGAAATGTTATGGTGGAATAATGAGTCTATATATATTTAAATTGATATCTTTTCAACCCTGAAATAACTACTGAACTTATGCTTACTATTTTCTTTATTAAGTGTTTCAGTTTTTGTCAATTGAGGCATATAACTTTACTACATAACTTAATCCTTTGATTGATTATTACAATTAATGGTTAAATTATCGAGTGATACTTATAGTGATACCTAGCAGAAAAATTCTAGTGATAGAAGTAAATAGATAGAATGGTTATTAAGGTAGAAAGCTGTCAAGCATAGTAGTTGATTACATCTCTCTGCATAGGGGAATATTTTTTTTTAATTTTACTGTAGTTCTTCATTAGTGTTTAACCTATTTGTGCTTAAATTTTTCTATTTAGTGCAATTTATATGAATAAAGTTTGAGTATTATAATAGCTTTTCACTGATTAAATTGAACTCTCTTTTCTTAACTATTCAAAACTTTTTCATAAAGATATAAATTCTAGTACTTATTTGTAATATAAAATATAATTATTGAACATGCTCAAAAATTAATTAAAAAAAAAAAGAAATGACAGTTTGTTAGAATAAAATTAAACAAAAATTCATTGTCTATAATTGAGCTCCTCACCTAATGAATTATATTCCTAATAAAACTTAGGGTTAATATATTCTCCTTTCTATGTTTTAAAATTATATATCAAGTAAATTACTGTTTTTGTTGAGTGCATGTATTTTTTTTTTGTTATAGAATCTAACCAGCTTCAGTGATCTGAACCTACTTTCCCCCTGTTATTCTTCAGTTTTATTTCTTTATTTCCCTACATTTTGCTTTGCCATCTCTGCTTTCCCAATTTCGCCAATATTTCATTCTCTCCCTCCTGTGTGCGTATGCGTGTGTGTGTGCGTGCGTGCGTGCGTGCGTGCGTGTGTGTGTGTGTGTGTGTGTGTGTGTGTGTGTGTGTGTGTGTGTGTGTGTGTGTGTGTGTGGGTGTGTGTGTGTGTGTGTGTGTGTGTGTGTGTGTGTGTGTGTGTGTGTGTGTGTTTTTTTTTAGTTGTAACTTCATAAGCAATAAATGTAATTGAATGAATTTTGCATTAATTATTAATTTTAACATATGTTTAAATCAAGTTTACCAAAATTTTTTGTGATCTCCAATTGCCAATTTTTCTTGAAGAACTATTCAATTTAATTTTATTTTCCTTATATATTTAACTCCAAGAACTTACTTAGATAATATTAGTATAAAAGAATTATATTGAATATCCTAATATAGATGTTGTTTTGAAATAATAAATTTGAGCAAAATACTATCATGAAATATTTAAAACTATATTTAAACAAATACAAAAACTATTTGTTCTCTCTGGTTTACCTTCCTGAACATTGTTTATGAAATAATTTTATGCAGTGTGTATTAATGTTTATTCCAGATTATTATTAGTTGCAGATCATTTTCAGCTATAATAGTATAAATCTTTCCAGGAAAAAAGAAGCATTTTGGTAACTGTTATCTCACTGTCGCATGGTCTAAAAAGAAGACGGTTTGGAAGTTATCGCAGTCCATTAAGACATGACTGTTGAGCTACCTATCTGGTCTCTATACTGACGAACGATACTAAGATCGAAGCAAAAATTTTTATTTGGGAACTAGAACATCTTTGAAACTCACATGCATTACTCTTTTATACAAATCACTCATTTTTTCAAACCTCTCCTCTGCTTGTTCAGTTTGGTATGGCATCAAAATACACTGACTCATGTCATTAAAATATATACTAAATACACTCAAGAAATGAGTGTTCTGGATGGTTATGTGGTTGAGATTTGAAAAGAATTGGGTGTTGTCTGATTAGAAGACTATATTAAATGATTCACAATTAATCACCCACTGAAGTGATCTATTTAACCGTCTGAATGCATCATTCTAAGCATCTTAAACTTCACCTTTATCAAGATATTTTATCTTTAAAAATAAATAATATATATTTTCATTTTTGCTGATAATACTTCTATTTAAATTGTTATGAAGAATTCTCATGCATTGTACAATTTGAAATTATTTTCCCTCTCTCAAAATTATTTTTTATAAAATTATTTTTAGTTTCTTCTTCAATTCTAGTTTTAGTGAAATCTTTTAAATAATTCATTCAAATCTTTATTTTAATACTTTAATTTCACATGAGGTGTAATTTAAATGTAATGAAGTGAAAACTTTTAGAAATTCTAATATTTTTTTTGTTAGAACATAAATATCTTTCTGTATGTTTGGTTTACGACATTATTCTTTAACTTTCTACTATTCATTTATATTTCTCCTTATATATATATATATGCATGCATGTGTATGTTTTGTGTGGCAGGCATACGTGTTTGTGAGATGTGAATTATCTTATACCTTATTCCTGCATTACAGTTTCAAGAAGTCTCTTACAGACTAAGTCTCTTATAGATATCTCATGAAACCAAATATTTAAGCACTTATTGGGTATCTCAAACTTTTTCTTCTGTTCGTTATTTCTATGCATTTTTCACAATTTTCTTCTCTGATTCCATCAGAGCCTAACTTGGGCAACAGATTTGTAGATAGGCTTGTTATTATGGGTGGCATTGCCCTTAGGTCTGATTTATTGAGTCCTATTTGGAACTTTTTTTATCATCCATCGAATTAATATAACTTACTATCCTCTTTTATTTGTCCATTTTTTTTTCCTTATTTATGTTTTGATATTTGCTCTAATAATCAAAAGAACCTGACAGCACTCATAAAAGAAAATTCTTTCACTAGTCTACTCACTCCATTATCTCATACTTGTTTCTTTTAACTGTTACCTTTTGACATATTTTTATTATGTGAGACCTTCTCTTGACTAATTGATTGTGACATTTTAATTTTTTTTTTCCAGTTTAGGTTACATGTACCTGTTCTACTGACTTTTTATCCTACTTATCCTACATTCACACTCTTTATTGAAGTTATTTATTACATTCATTACATCATACTTTCCTACTTTATCTTTTCTCCATTCTATAAGCTTTCTTTAGAATTTAGGTGAATTCTTATACATTCTTAGTTGTTTTGAGAGCCCTCGCAATATTTTGCCTTTTTTTTCCTCTATTAATAATTACTATTTTCCCAGTATTACAGCTATGTAAACTGTATTCTATTTATATACTTACCATATCTTGTGTATTATATGAGTCTTTGAGTTAAAGTTAAAGTTATTGGGTCTTTGAGTTATTGGGCCACAGTTTAGGTTAACCATGGTTGAGGTTTGAACATCCCCTTCCCATCCTTTCCCAGAAAATTTGCCATTTTCTGCTGCCTACTCTAAAGAATATAAGTATTTATCCAGTTAATTAACATCCAAAGTGCCTCCATTTTAAGATCTGTATTTCTATTTAATTCATCTATATCACAGAACATTCACACTACCAATATTTTAGCTTCCATTGTCTTTTTTATTCTCCCTGGCCTCTTATGCAGAGCTGCCTATTTTGAAGTGATATCAGGCTCATCCGGATGTTGATTTTTAAAATCATCTCCATTTAAAAAAAAAGTTTTTTATAATTTTATTTGAAATGGTTTCATATTATCCTTTACTCTTATGGATTCCCATTGTCAAGTTACTCATTTATTTAGTTTAAGAAGTAAGAGGTTTATCCTCTTATGTCTGTCCTCTTTTCTATTTTGCTTGTTTTATCCTAAATGTGTCCATCTCTAATCTAATCTCTTCCTTATAATTTTTACTACTGTCCCTTTATATTTCCTGGTCTCGTATTATATATATATA
>KZ807561.1:433004-445373 GCA_000696205.2 Oncopeltus fasciatus
TATTTTCAGCAAGCACCTGCTATATACTCTTTTACTTTATTTACTCTAATTTACTAGAATTATTTTGTTGCTGTTGAAAAAACAATTAAAATAAAAAATAAATGAAAGACGTTTATTAAATATACACTTATTATTTCATAAAGGAGTTAAATGTTAGAGTAAAATGTATTCAGAAAACAATAGTCTTAGCAAGCTAGACCATTTTTGTTCCTGCCAAAAGTGTAATTGTTTGTGAGGTTTAAGCAACTTATTTTTGTATAAAACATATATTATTGTTTGTAAAAATATTCTTTAAATAAAAAATTAACAAAACAGTGAAGTACTTATATTAGAGTTATTCAGAAATAAACATCTAAATAATGAGACACATTGACAATTAAAATGACAATGTATTTGCCTATATTAAGCAATAGACAAATTCTTATTATTTCATTTTGTTTACGTTCAGCTAATCTATGAAAGATAAAAAATGAAATTAAAGGTTAACATTGAACAATCACAATAGTTAAAGATAGTTGTATAAATTACTTAAGTTTATTTTTTACATTACTAAAATCTATGTTAAGCTATCACAGATCTTCAATTAATCACATTCCAGTAATTTATTGATTACATAGCACTAAATCAGAAATTTTGAAATTATATAATTGTCACTGAAAAACCTTTTTTTTTTTTTTTTTTTTTTTTGGAGACTGGATGTGCTAAATTGCTAATTTTTTTTAGGATAAAATGAATTAAAAGAAAAGGTAAAGAGGAAATTTTTTTTTGGAGAAAACTGAATTATGAGTTTCGTCCATCTTAGAGTAAGGATTCTGGTTTCACTTATATTATTATAAGTTATATTATTAATTAAATGATATTTATATTATAATAATAATATGAGACATTTATTCAATAATTTCAAGTATTTAATAATTTAATCATATTTTTTAATATCGATTTACTGAACTAAACCATTTTTAAATATAAATTTACTGAACCAAACCATTTTTAAATATAAATTTAATATTTGAGTATTAAACATTCAAAAAAGTTGGACATGCTAGTTAAGGGTATCTATTTGGGACTCTCAGTCCTGGAGCTGCAGGTTCAAATTTCTCCTAGAAAGCTTTTATCATGAATGAACTTTTTCAATATCTAATGATGTTTTGAATATGGTGGCTATGTGCAGATAATCCCTCTGTCTATTATTAATTGCTAAAAAAATAGTTGAAATAAAAATAATATAAAAAAAACTATTGAAAAAATTGTATCATATTGTCAATATTATATGAAATTATAATTCAGTATAGCTAAATAAAAACAATTGATTATAATCATCAAATTTTCTATTGATGCTTATATAAAAAAATTATGAATTCATTCAATTGTAATATCAAAACAGCAAGAATATGTTGAAATGAGGAAGCTGATGTGTTCATCAGATATTATCAACTTCGGTATTGGCATGCCACTATGGAACTGAATAGGAACTGTATAAAAATGAAAAAAGTTAATTATTCTGAGGTCAATTCATGAATTTTTGAAAACGTATTAGTTTGTTACCTCCCTTGAAAGGCATAAATGGTATACAATATTTTATGAAAATAAGTTTTGTACTCTATGATTGATAATTTTACTGCCGAATAAAAAGCTGTGAATCAAATGAAATAACAAATACATGGGATTATACTTGTTTAGACTCTTCCTCTCTCAATAGAATCATCTCTTTATAGAATAGCAATTGAATAATGACTTTAGCTAAAATACGAAAGAAAGTAACACTTAATGTGTTTTTAAAATGGTGCAATTAAAGGTGATAGATGTAGGCGTTTGACCATTAGAATATTTTTAAATTTTCAACCTTCCATTTAATTCCCTTGGTTGATAGATCAAGTTCATATGAAATTAGACCTATTGTTGAATCAGTTAGAATCACATCAAATTTTGTTAATACATTGATGGTTATTTTTCATTTCAATTACAATAGTTCATTTTCTAAGTATTAAATAAATGAAATTGTGAACTTCTTAAAAACTCACAAAAGCCCACACAATCATTTTTCAAGCCATTTAAGAGGATTTAAGTGAAATGCTACTGTTATACTACCAGTGTATTTATATATATACTTGCTTACATCATGCTGACTACATAATATAATTATACGCTATTGTATTAAAATTATGTTATTGTAATTAAATATTATAAATTTGTTAAGACTTACTGAAAAAAAACTTTGTTCGAAGCAACAAACTGTGTTAACTATGATACAAGATAGTTCTTTAACCATTGTAACTTTTTTTTGCAGTAAGTTTTAAATTTCTGTGTGAGATCTTTCTGTGCCCAAAATTTAATTCAAATGCAGCAATAGCTTTTAATTTAAAATTTTTGAAAATTCATAATTATTTAAGAATTCAAAGAGGCTCAATAAATTTGAACTTTATAGCAATTTAAGAAACTTTATAATTGATTATATGGATGGTGGATAATTACATGGATCACATGTCTGTTTGATTAATACATCCTGAATTGAAAATTGTTCTGTTTAGTTTTTTTCTTTAGAAATAAATACTTTTATTTTTATTAAATATTCATCATTGATTATAGCTCATTCAAAGGTAACAGGAAATAACCACTCTTCTAATACTTTTAATTATTTGGTTTACCTTTTGAGAGTTTTACTGTCAAAGCAATACAATCTAAACTGACATTGCCATAATTACAGTCAATCCTTACACTTGAAGATTATTGAGATAGACAAAAACTGATGTGTTGTTAATGAGACATTTGATATTGAAAGCACATGCAGTTAAAAATGGCTATGAAAGAACTTTCATTTGTTCATATTTATATATAATTCGTTTGTACTTACTAAGTATATTAATTTGTTAAGAAATATAAAAATAATTATCAAGGAGAGTACTAGATTTCAATATTTTCTCATATAATTTTTCCCCCTTATAGCTGGATTTTATTGGTTTTATGAATGTGGAGTATGTCATAAGAAATATAGGACTAAAACAGGAATAAAGCAGCATGAAAAATATGAATGTGGAAAAGATCCAACATTTTTTTGTCCACAGTGCCCCTATAAGGCTAAATACAAAGGTCATCTGAAAAGGCATATTTTCAGCAAGCACCTGCCTCTTCCAAAATTGTCTTAATCTTTTATTTCGTACAATTTTTTTAATCATAGTTAAGTGTCTATTGTATCTGTTTTAATCATAATACAATTATTATTATGTTTAATAATATACTATACATAATATAATTTATTATTATGTATGTATTGTATGTTCATTTACTTGTCTTTCGAGTTTGTCTGTCCATGTAATTACTATAAATATACTTTTATTTGTTATGTTGCTGAATTAATATAATAATTTTTTTAAATTTTAGTTTTGTTATTATTTCTTAAGTTTTTACCCCTTTATAAATGACTGATTCCTTTAGTAATAATCAATCCTCAAATTATACACGCCTTCCTTATTTTTTAATAAATATGAACATATATGTTCAAATAGAGAGTTTTTTGACCATAGATATTATTATTATATGAGTTTAGTTAGGGTTCGGTCAAGGTAGATCCAAAAAAAAAAAANGTATATTTTTTTAAAAATTATCTGCCACCGTTTCGGCTTACATTGTAAGCCATCTTCAGGGCTGCCTATCATGACAGTCATAGAAATGTGAACTTAGGGACAGGATGTCCTCTCTCATCAGGACGTCATCATGATAGGCAGCCCTGAAGATAGCTTACAATGTAAGCCGAAACTTTGGCAGATATTTTTTTTTTAAATACACATTTGTTAAATTTGTATTTTTTTTTTATCTACCTTGACCGAAACCCAACTAAACTCATCTAATAAACATATATGATTTTGCCATGCATCAATTAATTAGTTTTTTCCTCCTAGTAATTACTGCAGATTTGTTTACAACCCTTTCCTTCTCTGATTCTTTTAACAGACTTGAAAAAACTTTAAAGGACTGTTTTAATGTATATTTTCATGAAAGAGTTGTATCAATCTTAGAAAAGTTTTGTTCATCAATTAGGAAATTTTCAAATTACCTAGAATTATACGTTAAAAAAAATTATAATAAAACACATTATTATTCCTTATAAAACTTTTTTTTTTCAGATGATAAATTATTTGTAATTTGATCAGCTTCTTTTATCTAACCATAATAATTATCATTAGATGTTTTTCTTGGGGTTTGGTCAAGTTAGACCCAAAAACACAATTTAAAAAAATGTATATTTTTTTAAATAATCTGCCAACATTTTGGCTTACATCGTAAGCTATCTTCAGGGCAGTTGAAATACAATGTCATAAGAATTTAAAAATAAATGATAAACTAAAAATTAAATGATTTACATTATTATTACATATAATTGCCATAACTAAATGTAATATGGTATCATGGTAGAATATGAACAAAAATTCACAATACAACAAACAATATGCAAAAAAATATTTTTTACCTCATCTACCTATCCTGAAGGCGAGAGGAGACATTGTGCCACCAGGATTCCATATTCATGACTGAGAGGTAGGGTTCAGAACTTGTGAGAAATTTTTGAGATGGACAACATGGGTGGTGGATGAGTGGGGGTATGAGGCGGTAAGTACACAGGGAAAGCGGCCTGTATCAAAGGGGGCAATACCAGGGAAAAAAGGTAGGACATTATTGTGGATAAGTAGCTTAAGGAAGTAGGAGACATGTTAGACAGCTTATGTTGATGGAGGGCTAATGGTTTTTCAGAATGTTAAAAATGTTTGAATAAGTTGAAGAAATTTGTTCTATGTCAGTTCTGTTGTTAACTGGTTTGTGTTGTAAGTTTATGTGAACGGTTTCAGATAAAAGGTGTTTGTGTTCGCAGGGTTCAGTGGGAAAAACCATTAGCCCTCCTTCAAAATAAACCTGTCAAACATGTCTCCTAGTTCCTTAAGCTACTTCTCCACAATAATGTCCAACCTTTTTTTCCTTGTATTGTCCCCTTTGATGCAGGCTACCCTCCCTTAGTACTTTCTGCCTCATACTCCCCACCCTTCTATAAGATTAATTAATCTTATAGAAGGGTGGGGAGATTGTCCATCTCAAAAATCTCTCTCAAGTTCCGAACCCTACCTCTCAGTAATAAATATGGAATCCTGGTGACACGACGTCTCCTCTTGCCTTCATGATAGGCAGGTGTTGTGAATTATATTTTTTTGTATTTTATTATTTGTATTTTGAATTTTTCTAAAATTCTACATACTTTTGATATCACATTACATTTATTTATGTCTATTCTATGTAATAATAAAGAAAATTATTTAATATTTTTATGTTTTTTATTCTTATGGGATTGTATTTCAACTGCCCTGAAGATGGCTTACAATGCATGAATTTTGTGTTCTACTTCTTTTTGTGCAAAAAATAAATATTGTTCCTAAAAATTTGTTGTTTTAGCAACCATCGGCAAAAATCATCTCGAGAGAAAAATATTGGGAGAATTAATACACCTCTTATACATTTTAAATTGTCAAAAATTTTGAGTGAGAAATTCTATTTATTTTGATTGTTGAAATGGTAAATTAATTTTTTTAAATTTTACTTATGAGTTTCTATCAATGATGTGTATGATTTATTTATATGATTTATATCAAAGTCTGATTTTTTCAGGTAATTTTTTATAAAGACTTATATGTTTATCTTGTGGAGAATCTTATCGTTAAAAAGAAGGATTGCACAACCATCAGAAATATGAATGTAGAAGAGAACCCCAATTTCTATGCCCCCATCGCCCTCATAAAACTAAACACAAGGACAACTTGAAATGCCTTATAATATCAAAGTATAAATTCACTTTGCCCTTCAATTAAAAATAGTTTCTGAAAATAGTGTTCTTAACTATGGACCATTCTCTTCTCTTAATTGTTCTTAAAAAATATATTAGTGTCCTATTTTAAAAATATTATCTGCTGACACTTTCATATATCAGTTTTAGAGAAAATAATGAAATCTCTCAAGCAAGTAAAGTATTTTTTAAATTAAAAAATCTCTAATGAATTTTATTGAACTAATAATTGTTTTTAACGTCTTTATCAAACAACTCACACTGCATCAGGTTTGAGTGTACCAGAATGCTTCTTCAACAAATATCATTGTTTATTACCCTCATTGTAGGAGCATTTCTATAACATTTTTTAATATTAACTAAAAGAGTTACATCACTAAAAAAAAATTTCACAATTAATTAAAATTGGGCATAAGAAGAGCTAATGTTTATTTTTTACACTGTCCACAATTTTCTTAAATGTTTAGAAAATGGCTTCTTAAACAAAATTATTTCGGATAAAAAAATATGTATGGGATTAAGATTTTTCTTTTAGTATAAGTTTGAAGTTGCTTTTATACAATATAGAAGAATCTTGAGTTAACATTAGTACAAATCTTGTACTTAACATTTGGTATTTGGTGTATCGCCTAAATAGTTAAAAATAAATTAGGGATCATAAAATGTGCTTTGGTAAGCATATTGCACTATATTTTGGAATAAGTAGGGTCTTCTGTGACATAAATTAATTTTTATGATTAAATCACAAAAAAAATTGAAAAATTTACAATTTATTTTATTTTTTGAACCTGGTCTACTCTGCCAAAAACACTTTTGTGATCAGAAGAGAGGATTAGGAGGAATTCGGTCTTGGTATTTGAAGAATTAAAAACTAATTTGTAACCAAACAAAGTTTTTATTTTAGCCAACATTTCGGCCTGAATTTCAAGCCATCATCAGGGCTAAATAGGAAAAAGAAACATACAAAAATAATACAGAAACATATCTATACGTTATTATCCGAGGCAATTTCCCATGGCCAGTCATGATTTCTGTTTGTAGAATTTGTTTTGGAAGAGTAGGTAACCGGAATTGCAGCATAGTGAGAGAGTCTGTAGGTAAGACTAAAGTGTTAAAGTGTTTGTGGTTCATTTTTATTTTTCTCTCACTTCCCTATTATTATATTTCCATGAACCTCAAGCCAAGCCATTTAATCCCTCTTATCGGTACCCAACTTCTACATCCCATTCCTGTTCCTTTCACAAGGTTCAAATAAAATTTTTAAAAACAGACCTGTCATGATGAAGACACTGTTGAGCACAAGTATCTCCCTCCCCATTAATGACAAACACCTATTTGGTATTTTACTCTCAGAATGTTATAAATAATTTTAGTTTTATTTCTAATATGTTCAATATCCATTTTATATAGTCGATTGCACACAGTTTTATATTATCATTTATTTATTCTTTGTTAGATTATGACATATAGACATGTTTCTATATTATTGTTGTATGTTTATTTTTTATATTCAGTCCTAATGAAAGATTGAAATTCAGGCTAAAACATTGGCTAAAATAAAAATTGAAGAGGGCTTCATAAAACTTGACGTTCAACAAATTTACCGCAACTTTTGTTATGCTTTTCTTTCAGTATTAAATACTGGGATTTTACCCCAGGAATTTAAAGAAGATGCATAATCCATTTATTTAGTTCTTTCATTTTTCCTAGTTGATGGAGATAATTCTAGGCAGTGGTTGGTGAATTATTATGCCTTAACCACCTCTGAACAACTTTGGTGAGGTTTGATCTGACTTAATTCTTCCTCTTGATCAATGACCTTTAGCAGGCCCAAGCGAGTGTCATCTTTGAATGTCTAATTAATTTACTAAGGAATTTTCACCTTTATCACTCTTCACTTTTACACCATCATGCTCATTCATATAAACCAGTTTTCATGATAACTATAGAAAAACATACACTTTACATCTAACTGATTGATGCTCACCTCATTTGGACTGCCATAGCCAGTTAATTGTCAGAGGTGTCATCTCGGCATCTGGAGTATAATCTCTCTTAGATTTGGCTCCTTGAAATTATCAGTTAGTTCCCAGTGCAGTGGTATAGAAGTGTGGTACACCTCATGGTGTAGAGAAGATAGGTAACTCACTTAACCCAACAAGTGGAAAATAATTGTCTTCAATATTTCTATATATCTTTTTTTATCAAGTACAAAAAGTTGAGTATGTGTTTCTTCATTTTGTAATGGTAGATATGCTTTTCTATAATCACAGGGGGTTTTATCAGCCTAATCAGGTTTTATCAGCCTGTGACAAAACAGGAAAGTGACCCATATATGAGGAAGTAGATGGCTTATAGACAGTGTTGTCCCTAATGAAAACTTGTGTACATTTTCATAGGTCTTGTGGAGTGAAAAATATGTTATTTGTCCTAAGATGATTTTAGTTAGGGTTCGGTCGAGGTAGATAATCTACCTCGACCGAACCCCAACTAAAATCATCTTAGAATAATACCTACGGTCAACAAACTCTCATTTTGAATATGTTATTTGTATTCGATTTAAGAGGTATTATTGTTTTGTCTGAAAGTTAATTAATAAAATACATAGTTTTCTTTCAAAATATGCATTTGTTACATATTGACCAATTTCGGTTTATTATAAATCTTTAGAGCTATCATGGGAGCAAGAGGGATGCTGTCAAAAAAGAACACGGGCAGATCAGTTTAATAAATCTCTTTGTCCTTAGCTTGTTAGTCTGCAATACTTTTAACAGAAGTATAGGAGCTGTCATGCAACAGTATAGAGGAAAAATGAGTTTAAATGTTAAGAGTTCATATTATGTAGGTGTTGCAATATATTGTGTTCCTTCTTTGTATGTGCATAGTAGTGGTAGTATATGAGATTGTAAAGGGTTATTGAGTTACTACCAAATTGACTAAACCCAAACTACCTCTTCAATCATTCAAGAAACATATTTTTAAAAATATAAATGGTCACTTAAGCTGCTTAAACTTGAGTGGTCTATTAGAGTCTTAACAAGGTTACCTATTATCATTTTTGTCCTTCGAAGGTGAAATTAAGAAACTGAGACAAACTCAAATTATTATCCCCATATATTAGTAAGGTAATATAGATACTTTTTTGGAGCTGGTTTTCTGGGGCATATGGATTTTGGCAAATGAGATGCCAAAGTAATGATTTCAAGAAAAAACTTTCACTTTTAAGACTTTATTAATATCTTAATTACAGAAAATGAAAAATTTACCATGCAAATGCCAACAGTGTTAAATTGGCAGGCTGGTATGATTCATTGTTGGGTTTCAACAATTTAGTTTTTTAATTAGGCTTTGAATGTCTGTACATCATAGGCTAGTATATGTTTCAAGTATAATGTTTTACAGTAGCTAAAATGAACCTTGCATTCTATCATGTTTTTCCAAGCCCTAGCAGTAATGAAAATAATAATTTTTCAATGAATTTTGTATTGCTTGTCTTATAGGTTGATATTTCAACTATATTAGTTTGTTAATCAATATTAATATTCTAACTATTTGTTAAAATGGAGAGTTTTTTGACCGTAGTTATTATTATTAGATGATTTTTGTCGGGGTTTGGTCAAGTTAGATCCAAAAAAATACAAATTTTTTTAAAATTTGTGTATTTTTTAAAAGAATTATCTATCGTTTCGGCTTAAATTGTAAGCCATCTTCAGGGCTGTAGAAATACAATGTCATGAAAATACAATAATAATTTACATTATTATAATATAGAATTGGCATAATGTAATGTGATATCAAAAGTATAAATGATGAAAGCTATGTAAGAGAATTTAAAACATGCAAACAATAAGCTATTAAAAAAAATTGTTGAAAAAATTAAAACAGTAATTGACCACACCTACCTATCATGAAGACGAGACCTATCCTGTCCCTAAGTTCACATTTTCATGACTGAGAGGAAAATATAATTTTTGAGAAGGACTTCGTGCGTGGTGGGAGGTAAGAGGCAGAAGGTACAAAGGGAGAGCGGCCTGTTCCATATGGGGGCAATAAAAAGGACAAAAGAAAAAATTAAGGGTATTATTGGGAAAAAGTAACTTTTGGAACTGAGAAAAATGTTTGACAGATTTATTTAGAAGGAGGGATAATGGTTTACAGAATGTTAAAAATGTTTGAATAAGTTGAAGAAATTTGTTCTATGTCCGTTCTGTCGTTAACTGGATTGTGTTGTAAGTTAATGTGAACGGTTTCAGATAAAAAGCATTTGTGTTCATAGGGTTCAGTGGAAAGAATGGTTATTTTCTCGAAGTCAAATGTGTTTATTACATGAATGTTTATTGAGGGCAGTTTTTATTAGTTTCTTCTTTATGTCATTTTTATGATTATTAATTCTATGGGAAATGGTGTTTTTTGTTTGTCCAATGTAAGAAACATGGCAATCAGGTGTGGAACAAGGAATTTTGTAGATGACATTAGTTCTGTTAAGAAGGGGGATGGGGTCTTTAAGGTTAGTAACCTCTAACCTTAAGCTTGCTTTTTCCACTAGCAACAACCTAAATTCCATTTACACCATCCTCAAAGACCCCATCCCTCTTCTTAACAGAACTGGTTGAAGCCTGGAAAAGCTTCACAAATAGTGCCAAACCCCATATTGATTGTAAAGGGAGGTGATGCTATATGTTTAGTGGAAAAGAATCATGATCTGCTCAAAAACCCTATCAATATCTTAATTACAAGAAATATAACATTTAAGGTGCAAATGAGCATTGGTGATTTGGCAAATTGGTACGTTTCATTTTTAGGTTTTAAAACTTTAGTTTTTTAGTTAGGTTTTGAATGTCAGTACTTCATGGGCTGGCATATACTTCAGGTACATACTTTTATAGTGGCTTAAATGCACCGATTTGTTGTAACTTTTGGTTTAGTTCGATCTGCCAGAAAGATTCACTATTGCTATAGTCTATACTTGTGAGAGTTTTCTGGGTGATTGACTGTCACACATATCTTAGTACATATTTTTCTTTATGTAATAAGGTTTCAGTTGAAGGATAAATAAATAAAGAGGTTAAAGAAGACTCCATTATAATTTTATATGCTATATTCATAAAAAGTTTTATTTAACCCCTTAACGGTCATAAGGAGTGGACAATAGAAAAATAAAAGTCCTGAATGAAAAAAATACGACTGGTAGACTAAATTTCGGTGATAAAAAAATAAAAATCATAGTGGTGAAAATATCGCTTCTGACTTATAAAGGGTTAATTAGCCTTTTGTGTATTCTTCATTTATGTATTTATTTATTTGTGTGTATATAATTTTTGTAATCATGAATATATTTTTAATTCTTATTTTTTAATGGAAACATTGTAGAAAAGTATAATATTTCTTAAAATAGTTAACTGTAAAAGTCTAGAATTTTCCAAATAAATTCTTTTTAAAAACTAATAGAACATTTCTTTGTTCAAGTTTAAAGATTGATTGTAATTGAGATTAGTAAATGGTAGTGTATTAATAAATTCCTGAAATCCCTAATTGATGTGAATATAGTTTAAATTACACTTTTTACACAAAATTGCTAAAAATAAAATAAATGTATCTGGAAATAAGAGTATTATGTCATGATAGTTTTAGTATGACTATCTAGCTTATTCTTGTTTCTTTTCATTTTAAATAAACCAATAAACACAGATCTACTCATTTTATGAAATTAAATTTGTTTTAAGAATTTTTATACAGTGAATTTAATATATTAACATAGTGTTAAGTAACTATAAGCTTAATGCTTTGTTCAGAAAACATCATAGTTTATTAATGAAAGCCTTTCTGTAGGCACTATTTTCAATTATTCATGTATTTCTCTATTTTATCACATTTTCATAATTTTTTTTTTTTTAATTCTTAAATTATGAAGGGAGGATCATCAGGAATTTGGACTTAGTAGTTGAAGAATTAAAAACTAATTTTTAACCAAAGAAGCTTTTATTTTTTAAATTTTTGGTTACAAATTAGTTTTTAATTCTTCACCTACCAAGACCAAATTTCTGATAATCTTCTCATCTTCATAAAACTTAATGGTAAACAAATTTACCTCTAAATTGATTAATTCCTAAATTATTCTGTATGTATTTTAAAATTATCATAAAAACTTGAAGCTCTTACTATCTATTTTTTAAAAGATTTTTAGCAAAATTGTTTGCCTTACTTTTTATGTGGAGGGTTCAGAACTGTGAGTAATTCAATAAGGATGTAATCAAATAAGACAGTTAGGTGTTTCAAAAGTATTCATACATTAGCTCATTTATCATAGGGTGCAACTGACTACTATTTGTTACATTTATTATCTATTTTGGAGTTGCAGGACTGGCCGTTCTCTCCCTCATGTCATTGTGGCTCAAAGTCATAGAGCAATATATAGCAAATTACTTGAATCCTGGCCCAAAATCATTTAATTCTTCATTAAAGTAACTCAGTATTCCTTTTATTATTGTGTTGCTTCAGTGACATTGTTTATGTCTTGTATAAGATTTTTTAAATTGTTATAATAA
>KZ807562.1:31429-53541 GCA_000696205.2 Oncopeltus fasciatus
TATTTCATATTTTTTTCTATATCATTATTATTATAAGATTTCTATATTTCAGAGTTTCAGAAAAACTATAACTTTAATTATAATTTTATTCCCTATTTATTTTAGGGTCAAGAAGGTCAGGAGGACACTCTTCAGGAAGAAGAGTTTGTTGTTGAAAAAATTGTCTCAAGGAGATTCAATCCCCGTAAAAAACAGTACGAATATTTGCTAAAGTGGGAGGGTTATCCTTCGTAAGTATTCATTTTTACACGTGTGTAATTTTTATTTTAAAGAATAAAAGTTGATATTCACCTATTTATTATTATTACATAGAAATGAAAGCACAATAATGACTATAGAAAATAGAGCTGTATTTTTTATGCTCCCAGGGGTGTGTGTGTGTGTCGGCATATTCAAAACCAAGGGTTTCTACTTAAGAAAATAAATTTATTATGAGATTTTATAATACTGGACACATATTTCAAGTAAATCAAGTATGATTAGGCTTAAAATGTCCACTTTTGGGCAGCCAAAAAATATAGCTATATGAATGATTTTTTTTAGTTTCTGTTTTAAAATGTCTTTTATAAATTATAGTATTATATTAAAAAAAACCTCATTAAATTGTGAATTCTTCTGCAGGCAAGTGGCTTGAAAAGATAAAGCTCTTNTTTTTTAAGTTTTATTAATTTTTTTATTATTTTCTGTTAAAATTAGAACATTTTGTAATTTGATAACAATGAAGAACAAAGAATAAGATAAAAATTACATTCAAGACAATCGCATGAGGAGCGGTGACCAATGACACCCTTCTCAAATTATTTACAAACTATGTTTACAGGATGTCACGAGGCCATCTTCATTTAAGTTGACGGGGAGGGTTTTAGGGGCTGGAAGACAGGGTCTCTGCTAGTGGATTAGGATGGTATGACAGTTTGCTGTGGTAAAGGGTGAAGCTGGTAGAAATTCGGTCTTGTACAAAAGGGGTATTAAAATTGTTGTGACTTTTATTCTATTAAAATTGGATACGTAATTGAGAGCATTAGCGATTATTCTGAGGGTTTTGGATTGACAGGGCTGGATTCTTTGGATGTTGTAAGACTTGGCTGCTCCCTAGACTTCTACACCGTATGTCCAGATTGGTCCTAGTGATGTCTTGTAGAGTGCCAGTTTGTTTTCTATTTTAAGATTGAAATTCCTATTTATGAGTCTGTCTGTAACCAATTATGTTTGTTATTTGGAGTAAAAAGTAAAAAAAATAGTATAGTTATTCATAGAAACTTATATTCAAATACAAAATTTTCTTCATTGCCCTGAAGTTATACTGAATTTATTAATTACAAGGAGCATTGCTTGTATTGTGATATATCTTAATTGCTTTTGGATCCCTTCTACCTTAAGAGAACACTAGTACAGATTACTTGCAAGGTAGATTTAAGGTGTATTTGAACACAAGTACTATTCATTAACTCTCCATCCATTAGGTCCTTGGGTACATAAGAATTATGTAATATGATTAATTATCTAATTTCATGCATTTGATAGAGAGCAGAACACATGGGAACCTGCAGAAAATCTTGAAACATGCCAGCATTTACTGAAGGCTTTTGAGGAAAGCTTAGCCAAACAAAATCTTAATAAACAAAAAACTCTGGGTTATAAACAAAAAGTTGATCAAAGCAACTCTTCTGCCAGTTCTTCGTTCACTAGTCATGGGTAAATATTCTTTATTGCTCTTATCTTTACAAGATTATAAGTATAGTAGATTTAATACTTATCTTACATAATTTTATAAAATAAATTAAATGTAACACAAATTTAAAATAATATTATTTTGCTTAANTCAGGGCCTAAGAAATATCGAGAGTGCATTGCTCTCCCTGGCTTGTAAGTTCGAACTAGTTACTTGCTCTAACGTAAGTTAATCTTGCTTAGTTACTGCGAGACTGATTTTTTAGACCGTGCTAGTTTATGAAGAGATTGAAATATGGAGAGCAGATGGTTAGGATTAATGTAAGTGTCAACTTATTGGAGGTGATATTATGTAATATTCTGTAAAAATGGTGTATCTACAAGAGATGTTTTGTATCAGAAAATAGTGGGTTCGTCAGGGGTGCTTGTAATAGGTCTTAGATAAGTTAAAAAGCAAAACCACTGTTTAAATCTCTGAACTGAGGCTCTTAAAGCCTAAATAAATCTATTTCTAAACGCTGAATCTACGTCATTGATAAATATTCATATTTCGTCATGATGATAAGAAAGATTTCATGATGCACCCACCAACGTATTGAAAAAGTTCATCGGTAGAAGAGTAAATATAAAAATAAAGAGATTTCTCACGTTGCATTATGATCCGAAAGTGGGGAAGCGCTCCCCCTTCATATTTATATTCTTAAATGTGTCTTTATGCTTTTAATAAGAGTTTTACGCTAGAATGTTGTGGAACATAAAAGTTAGAAAAAAAAATATCTTCCTTTTTAATATACATACATTTTTTTATTTTATTTAGTAAAGAGAAAAATGCCTGTTACTGATTCAGATGATGATGAGGATCCTTATTCTAAAAAAATGAAGATGGATAAAGGTAGTGACAGTGAAGAAAGTTTAGGAGCTTCTAAAATATTGTATACAAAAAGTAAGTATCCCATTAAAAAACTACCTTATTGCCAATTAAAGTATCCCTTTTTGTGTCATCATTTTTATAGTAATCACCCAGAATTGTCTCGACTATTTACAATTTGGTCTTTTTCAATTGATAAATTTAAATAATACAAATTTGTTTGCGCATAAAATGAGCTAAAATAATTTTTTGAAAAATTTATTTATTTTTTTAATAGACCCAAATTAAAAATGTGATTCTACTCATAACTCATGAAAATCAGATTTAGTGTTAAATTATCTAAATAAAATTGAACTTTTTTAAAAACCCTGTTGTAATACTGATTTCACAGTTCTGAAAAATGCTGCCTGGTTGTGATTTTTATACTGCCTAGCTATTTTCACTGTTTGTTTTTTTAATCTCATAGAATATAAATTTTACAAAATAAAATAAATATATTACTTTTTTTCACTGGAGCGAAGCTAACAATTATTGAAGGTGAATAAAAATTACAGCGTGACACAAATTCTATTTATCATTAGCTGAGCACATTCATCATCAGAGCTCAGTCATCTGTAAACAATGAATGCCAACTCTTACATTTGGAAATAAATCATATCTCACATAAATAGCAATATTAACAATTGCCAATTTAGCAATAAATATAAAGTTTCTTATACTCATGGTTGTGTGTGTAAATGCATGTTTGTGTGCACGCATGCGCGCACACAACAATACATACATTAAAAAGGGAATAAAAAACAAAGAAAAATAATATATTTGTCATATGTCAGTTAAAAACTTTAACACACATAAATACCATAAATAGATAACTTACATAAGTAGAGGATTTGTTGGGGTATGGTCAAGGCTGATAAAAAAAAAGTACAATTTTAGAAAATCGTGTATTTTTATTATTATCTGTCAACGTTTCAGCTTACATTGTAAGCTGTCCTCAGGGCTGTTGAAATACAATTTCCTAAGAAATCATGAGGAAAACATAAATTAAAAAAAGTAATGTGATATGAAGTGCTTTGGAAAATTATAACAACATGAGTAG
Source organism: Oncopeltus fasciatus (assembly GCA_000696205.2). Taxonomy (NCBI): domain Eukaryota; kingdom Metazoa; phylum Arthropoda; class Insecta; order Hemiptera; family Lygaeidae; genus Oncopeltus; species Oncopeltus fasciatus. The sequence continues at coordinate 35,068 of KZ807562.1, forward strand.
AAAGTTCACCACAGGTAGGTACCTATCATGAAGGCGGGAGGGTATCTGTTGTCACCTGGAACAAATCTACATGTCCGAGAGGTAAGAATTAGAAATTGGAAAACTTATGATGGGCAGGTGAAGTGTGGGGATGTAAGGTATTAGGCATAAAGTAAGAGTGGCCTGCATCAAAGGACCAATACCAGGAAAAATATGTAGGAATTATTTTGGATAAGGAGCCAGAGGATCTAGGAGACTGTTGGATGGGTTGATTTAGGAGTAGTTTTTCTGAATATTGAAAATATTTATATAAGTTGGAAAAATTTGTTCTATTTCTGTTCTGTCATTAACTGGTGTGCTGTAAGTGTGTGTATAGTTTCAAAAAATAGGTTTTTGCATTCATAGGGTTCAGTGGAGGGGATAGTAATATTTTCAAAATCAAATATGTGACTGTTGTGGATGACGTGTTTTGTGAAGGCAATTTTTGTTTTTTGTTAATGTCACTTTTGTGATTGTTGATTCTTTGGGAAAAAGGGTTATTGGTTTGGTCAATGTATGAACCATGGCAATTAGGAGTGGAATAATGAATTCTTAGACAACATTGGTTCAGTTAGGGAGGGAGTGGGTCTTTGAGGTGGATGTATAAAGTGAGCTTCAGGTGAAGGAAAGTTTTACTAAGGGATTTATTATTTTTTTTATTTTAGGAATATGAGGGAGGGAATGAAAAATAAAGTAATTGTTTTTGGAGGGGGGTTTGGTTTGGGGAGTGGAAATGTTGAATTTGTTATCTTGTTTTTTTTTATTGTATCCATAAGAAAACCATTAAAGAGAAGGATGTCTTTCACACTTCTGATATTTTTGTTTTGGAATGTCTTGTCAGTGTAAGTGATCTGTAGATGAGATTTTTGGGCACGTTTATTTTTTGATGTTGAGGGTGAGATAATCAAAATGGAGGACCTAACCAGAATTCTTTGTGTAACAGTCATTGGAGATTGTACTCTCACTTTGATACTGACCGCTCTCCCTTTATGCCTAATGCCTCTCACCCCTCACCCTTTACCTGCCCATCTTAACTTTTCCACTTTCTAATCCATACCTCCTCTCAGTCATAGAGATTTGTTCCAGATGGCAACTCGTGCCCCTCGTCTTCATGATATGTAAGTTTGGTTAACTTCCTACCTCTGTTGTTATATTTTCCAAATTTTCATATCACATAACTTTTAGTAATGTAATAATATTTCAACTTTTGTTTTTCTCATGTTTTCTTACAACATCGTATTTCAACAGCCCTGAAGACAGAAGTTATAATGTAATCCTGAACATCTGCAGATAAAAAACATACTTTTTTAAAAATTTATTTATTAATTTTTTTTTTATTATCAACCTTCTTCAAACCCCAACAAATGCTCTTCTTATAATCTCCACAGTCAAAAACACACCATTTGATAAGATATATATATATATTTCTCCTAACTAGAAAGTAGGAGACCCGGTTAGATTCCCAGCTGAGTAGTAAGATTTTTTTTGTAGGCTCCCTGTGCATTTCTTGTAGAAAATTTAGTGTGAGATTACATACTACAATTATTTTATTAATTAAATAGTCATTTAGATTTTCTGTTGGTGACATGCGTTCATGAAATTCTAATTTAAATGGATAGAATTTCGAGAATAATTGGAACAGAAATCAAAGTATAGCATAAAATAGTATTCCGAGTAAGATAAACAATACGTCTTATTTTATTTAAATATTAGTACCTCGGTTGGCCTTGGTCTATGACAGCACAGTTAGATTAGCTTCATGAAACCTTTTCATAGAGACAGGTTAAAGTGGTTATTTTTTTGAAATTTTGTTTAGTTAAGCTAAGAGTATCAAGGAAGTGTATTTGTAATTAAGAGCTAAGTATTAAACTTTGATATTCCTTCCCTCCAAGCCTTTTCTCAAAATATCACTCATCCCTACTCACCACCTTCTTACTGTGTAGTAATAAGGTAATAAGGAAAGTAATACTTTCAATTTAGTGTTGAAAAATTGTGTTCTAAATTTTCTTAATAATGTGGCTGGCTTTTAGAGTTGATAAATTGCTATCTCTTCTTAAATGATAGTAGATATATCATAAATAATATAGTGAGGAAGTTTTTGACATAAAATACTTTTAACAAATTACTCCTTTAGTATTTCATTTTTTCTAGATGCTGGGAAGAGTGGTATCATACGGCGACCTGGACGGCCTCCTTTAAAGCCAAAAATAACTAATGGGACAACTGAAAGCTTAGCTGCTGTCCTTGGACTGGACACTGGAGGTGATGAAGCCAAGTCCTCTGCCATAGATGCGATCAACAGAGGAATTGTCAAAAAAAGCACTGGAATGAGTCCCCATAACCAGCAAGTAATTCATTAATTAATTTAGTAAACTTATAAATAATATTTTGAAAAATAATAGAATGTTTCAAGCAACTTAGAACTTAGATCCAATTTTCTAATTTGCTAATCTGAAGGTGATGAACAGTATTTCAGCTGTGGTGAAAAGTATTTCATTTGATTGTTCATTATTTTTAATATAGCCTGTGCTGCCTATTTAAAGAGTTTTAGATCCTCCGTTAAAATTTCCTATTGTTATAATCTACAAAAATAGGTGATATATGTGAAAACTATTGGACAATATGCAGAAATAGTGTGAAACTGTGGTTTATAGCTTTATATTAATATATTTTAATGTAATATGTGCCTATTTATTTATTATATATTTCATATTTTAAATTTATAATATATGAATTATGACAGAAACATATTATTGATTCTATAGACTGGAAGAATTGATGATTAATACAATAGCAGAAACGTGTTAAATAAAGCTCAGTGAGGCCAATATCATCTTTAAAAAAGAACTATAAAAGTGTACAAAAGAAAATAAATAATGCGCTTTTTACAAAGATCCCAGGACCACACACTCCTGAGTCATGGGTAGGATAGATAGCAAGCCCTAACTCCATATTTGGCCAAAGACCTGAGTGATTTTAAAGAAAATTCCAGTGTGATCAATATTTTTAACTCTCAAAAACAGAGGAGATGGTATATACAACTCAAAGGCACTGAAGGATAGATACATGTTAAGAGTAACTTTTCTAGGATTTTTCTTATTTGGGCAGGGGGGAGGGAGGAGAATACACAAAGAAGCTATTAAAGGAATTGTAGCAGTGAACCCAGAATCTGAAACTTTTTGGTGGACTCCTAAAAATTTAAATGACTTGAACATTTTTTGTGTCTTTAAAAAAATACTCCAGTTTCTCATTTTTAGGGAGTGTATTTATTGCTTATTTTGTTCTGTTTAAAAGTATTCAAGCACTTTTTTCTCCCTTATATCAGTGTACATGATAAGGAAAAATTCTAAGATGATTTTAGTTGGGGTTCGGTCGAGGTAGATCCAAAAAAACTCAAATTAAAAAAATGTATTTTTTTTAATGAAGGATTATCTGCCCTAAAACTAAAATCATCATAAAATTAAAAACTAAAATCATCTTAGAATAATATCTACGGTCAACAAACTCTCTTTTTGAAAAGGAAAAATGTGCTTTTTTTTTCATATTTTTTTATTTTTTTTTTAGCACATTCTGTAAATAGATCCAACTTTTGTGCTACTTTTTCAGCATTTAAAATAATTGTTGCATTTGTATATGTTGCTCGTATACAAATTGTAAACCAGTTTGTTGATTCACTTATTATTTTTTCTTAACATACTATTTTTCTCATGAAGCTCATAACTCTTCTTTTGTAGGTCCTGGTTGCTAATGCTAAAGGAGTTGTTAAAGTTGACCCTAGTCAAGTGCCTAATCTTTCATCTGGTGTCTACATTATGTCTAACAAAGCAGGTATAATAAAATTGGACTCAGTGTCACCCTCTAAAGCCTTATCACTAAAAGGAGTCCCGCAAGGGGGGTCTGTAAAACAGTTGGGTCCTAGTGGAAGCGTTACCTCAACGACTTCTCAGAGTGGGGTCATAGTTGTCAACAGAGAAAATCAAGCAACACCAAGGACTGGTGTGATGCGCCGACCTGCTGGTCGTGGACGAGGAGTTGGAAGGCCTCCTCTTCAGCGTGGAAATCCTAGTTTTAGAGGAAGCCCAAATCCCAATACAAGGTTAATATATGTGTATATTTTTTCATACTATAATGAATAGAGTATGTGATTGTTCATGATTTTGTTCCTTTTGTGAAAGTGCATGTATTTGATGAATTAATTTATATTTCAAACTATTTTTTTTATGCAAGCCTTTATTTTGTTCTTGGGTAGTGTGTAAGTTGTTAAATATAATGTAGAAACCACGTATCCTGGTGTGTACTACATGTGAAGAAATTTCTATTTATGTTAAATGCAAGAATAATTTTTCTTTACTAGCCTTAGATAGATCCATAGTAAAGCAATTTCTACTGATAAATACTAATTTTGACGTCAAACAGCAACAGTAAAGGTTCATTAATGCTTACATTAAATTAATAGTAAAACTTTAATTTAAACATATATTTGTCATAAATTCAGTCTTAGCCTTGATTTGGAATTTGAAACTATTCAACTGTAAACAATTAATTTTTAACTGCTGAATTAGATCGACCCATCCTAATTTATCAACTATGTAAATTTAAATAGTGTCATATTACAATACTACCAAGAAGGGCTGCTAAAAAATTTATTCATGTTCTGACGAACTAGACGAACTAATAGTACTTCTGCACACTACTAGAAGACTTGGATTTGCCCTAGGACATGATTATTTATACATTTGATTTCTTAATTCTTCTTTTATCTTAAGCCTTGTTAAATGGTTGAAATCTGATCAAAAGCTTAGTAATTTTGAATGTTATCAGTTTTTAATTAATGATGGATTAATATTGATAATTGATCTATAGTAATAATTTATCACTAATTAAATGTAATATTAATTCATGATCGATTTACTAGATTATAATCCATTCCAGCACCTCTTTGAATATCTGTGATATGTTAGTTATTTGTATAATTGGGGTTAATTCAAGAATATAGGAATGAAACCTGTATGAAACTGAATGATTCTCACTAAAAGTTCAAATATTACATTACAGTTTTGAATTATGACTTTAGTTGAGGTGTGGTATTTATTCCCACATAAATTTTGTACAGGATATGCAAGGGAGTTAGAATTTAAAAAATCTTACTACCTCAGCCGGGACATGAACCGGGTCTCCTGCTTTCCGGGCAGTTATGCTGACCACTGCACCACCGAGGCTAGCTAGATAATCTCTCCAACTCCCCGCACTTTACTTCGAGTCTAAACCCCCAAGTAAGACGAATATATCGTCTTATGCTCAAAGGAGCCAACATTGTTGGCTATTTGTTTGACACTTGTTTTTTATTCCTTATATTTCTTTTTTAAATAATGACTCTTACTGAGGTAGTAAGATTTTTTTATTCTAATTCCCTTGCATTTCTTGTATATAATTTACATTGGATTAAATACCACAACTAAAGTCATTATTTAAAAAATAAATATAAGGAATAAAAAACAAGAGTCTAACAAATAGCCGACAATATTAGCTTTTTTGAGCATAAGATATATTCTTCTTACTTGGGGGTTTTGACTCGGAGTAAAGGACACGGGGAGTTAGAGAGATTATCTAGCTAGTCTTGGTGGTGCAGTGGTCAGCATAACTGGCTGGAAAGCAGGAGACGACCCGGGTTCAAGTCCCGGCTGAAGTAGTAAGATTTTTTTATTCTAACTCCCTTGTATTTCTTGCATTACATTACAGTATTTTTTATAATAATAATTCATAATTTTTATGATTTGGATTGATACATAGACTCAGGGTCCCTTAAACAATACTCATAAAGCTATTATTTTTTGTGTGAGTTTGTGTGCTGCTTGTAATGGCAGAGCTGTGTCTGCTGCTTGTGTATGTTATTCGTCATGTCTAGCACTATTTAGGTACTAATTTGCTTATCCTTCTTATTGCTACAGGTTGAGAATAAATACTTATTATTAATATTAAGTGTGTTTTCCTTTTGGTGCACTGTCTCTTGTACTGGGCTGATTTTATGTGATAACCACAATTTTGTAAAGGGAAATAAAACAAATTTAGATATTAATTGTCATAATTCCTTTCTGATATAGCTGTTCTATTTCGCAGATTGATCCACAGTGGTTCAAGAGCAAACTTCAATGTTTCACCTGGAATACGCCCTAGACCACCGCCTATTAAACCTTCTGTTAATGAATTACTGGTGAATATTTTAATAATAATATAGAAAAATATTTCAGCATCAGAAGATACTTTTTAGCATACTATAGTAAAATTAAATTAATAAATCTTATGTTATTGAAATATTTTCTGAAAAAATGTAAAACAGATTAAGCACTTTTATACTCTTATGTATGGTTGGGATGTAGTATTTTAAATACCATAATCAGTTAATAGATTTCATTAATCGAGAAGATTTTCCAAAATCTGCAGTTTTAGTTTTGTATTATTTAATATTTCTTTAGCTTAGATTAAATTGAAGCTATTATGGGGAGGTAGGCATTCTTTGTTTGAAAATGTACAAACCCTATTTTGGATTTAATTTACATCATATATCCATGATTTATGAGTTAAGTTTTGCCTTTTAGGAATTTTGCCTGTAGCCTGCTTAAAATTATAATCTGTTATAATTTATAATTCTGTTTGGCTGTTTAGTGATATTTGGAAGGCATATTGCTAACAATCTATGAAATGTTATGAAAATATCTTGACCCTGAAGGAGTATTAGAAGCCGTTAAATTTTGCAGTGAAATCTGTTTTTTAATATGACCTAGAATAATGAAGATACAAGCAGAATTAGGAGAAAAATGTGTTTTGTTGTTGGGTAATTTTTTTAGTTTTTAGTTATTTATTATATATTTATTGCATATTTTGTCTAGAGGCTGACAAAATGTAGTTATACTTCATTTATTAATGATTTATGAAAATAAGTTAGAAGTATTGGAAGTTATGTCATTCTTATGCTTTGTTTTGAATAGAAATTATTACAATAAAATGTAGTGTGTCTATGCATTTGATTTGCAATAATTAGGTTAATTCAGTATGTTTTCACAGTTTGAATGATTATTTTATTTGGGCTTGAAATGTACTAATCAACCTTGGACCATTATAAAACTGTCTGTCTTTCTATAAATCAGTAAAGCTATCCCATTCCAACAAACCACAAACTTTCTGCAATTCTGTTTGAAGTCCATCTTCAATGCTCTTTGTATTTTTATTTCTTTAATTCTTCTCTGATTTGTAGAGAATTACAATTTTCTTATCTTTTACTTCTATAACTTCACAAGAAATAGAATAATCTTCCCAATAACCTTGCTTTTAAAGATTTAAAAAGTTATACTCTGAATCTCTGGGAGGAACAGAGCCTCTACAATAAATACTCCATGACAATACATTGTCAGTACAAACAGCCTTCCTGTTCTTTTAAGCATTTATACATTTGGGATGTGTTTTTAGCTATTTTACAAAAAAAATTTGGATTAATTAATATTAAAATTGTCGCTTAATTTATTTCCTTATTTATTTAATAAATGGTTCGATGTTGGTTGGCCATCAAGTATTATGCTGGAGAATTAGTCATGGTTTTGGCTAGGATCAGATAAATAAAATACTCCTAAATTATTGGGTAATTATTTTATTATTGTCAACGTTTGGACTTAACTTGTAAGTCATCATCAGGGCTGAAATAAAATATACACTTTTTCACTTATTGAATTATAGATTGGAATGAACAGACAGAGATGTGGTATGTTATATGACAGTAAAAGGATTACAGATTAAACTTTTAAAAAATGTTTTAAACTATACAATTATGAAAAAGTAAATCAATTTTATGTGTACCGATAGTGGTGTATAGAGAGAGAGAGATAAAGTACCTACTTGATAAAAAATTAACAACATCAATACAGCATTAAGCATCGTGATACAAATTCTTTGGCCCTTTCCCTTCATGCTATTAGCAACAACCACACACCTGATTTTAATTAAGCTACTGTTCTGGCTGGCCTGTGAGCCTCTCCTTAAGAAAAAGCTGATTTCGGAATGTATGCACACATCATTCTGAATCCTACTACTGTTAATGATAGACTGGACAGAGATAACATTTCCTCAGCTTATTACAATATTTTCCATATAATTCAATGGAAAAAATTCAGTTAAATAATCCCTGGCATCAGCTTTTCCAATTTTCCTTTGAAAGCATTAACCCGATCATTGTTACCTACAGGGTTATTTTAAATACCAATGAATATAGAACTATCATACCTTCTGTGATCCGTCTTCATTAGTTTCTGTAAACCATCTTCTGTTGGCGAGCGCTTTCGGACATTATCCATATACAGTGACAGTGACTGTATCGGAAAACAGACAAGAATGGATAATGTCCGAAAGCACTCGCCAACAGAAGATGGTTTGCAAAAACCAATGAACACGAATCACAGAAGGTATGATAAACAATTAATGAGAGGGAATAGAATAAAAAAAATCTATCTGTCCCAGCCAGGAATCAAACCTGGATCTCCTGCTATCCGGGCCGGCATGCTTAACCATTGCACCAGGTTCGATTCCTGGCTGGGACAGATAGATTTTTTTATTCTATTCCCTCTCATTAATTGTTTAAAATTTACCTAGGATAATAAACCACAACCAAATATATATTTATGAAGATGTGATAATTGTTACCTATCTTTGAAGTGAGCCGACAGAACCCCCTCTCACCCCATTTCACCAGTTGTCTCTCACTTTAAATTAACTTCCCTCGGAGATCTCTTCTTACATTACTATTGGTACGTATAATTTATTTATTTTTTTATATTTGTATAGTTAAAAAAAAAATTTAGCCTTCAAACACAAAAAATCTTTTTCTGTCATATAACATTCAATATCTCTGTCTGTTCATTCCAATCTATAATTCTATAAGTGTAATAGGGTGTATTATATTTCAGCCCTGATGAATTAAGTCGAATCATTGGAAATAATAAAAATAATTACCCAATAATTTCAGAATATTTTATTTTTCTGATCCTGGTCAAAACCCTGACTAATTTCTCCAGCACTTAATTTAATTGAGTAAATAAACTTTTTTTTTTTTTTTTTTTTTTTTTTTTTTCAGAAAAAACCCGAAGGAGAGAGAAAAATTTTGGGTCCTAAAATTGGTAGGGGTGGTATTAGTCGTGGAGCAATGCGTGGTGGACGAGGAGGCACTACATGTAAGTACTCTCAAATTGCAATTGCCTAAACATATGCTCTATAAAGATTAAAATGTATGTATCCAGTTGTCAAGAGTTGTATCGCAACAGTGCTGATGTGAGGGCAAGATATATTAGTGGTTTTAATCACAGTGGGTGTCAATTTGAAACTATTTGCTCTTTTTTGCCAATGTTTTGGTTACATAATATATTTTTTCATGGCTGACCTACAATGAAACAAAAAGAAACAAAATAGTTTACAAAACCTTAAAAACATTAGGAGGGAAAAAATAACTTTATAAATATTTGACTTGAATTGAGGACAAATGTAAACAAACTTCCACATTAGTTGCCCCAATCAGTCAATCATTTGGTTTTCAGCATTGTAGTCACGTCCTGCCATGAACTTGGCCCTAAGAGGCTTATTTCGAAGACTGTATACTGTTTTACTCATCCAAGAGTTGTTGTGATGAGGAAATTTAAGAGACTGAGACAAACTGTGGACTGTGAACTGCTGTAGGATTTGGATTGAAGCAAGTATAATAGGAGATTGTGATGATTCATCCAGTTTTATATTATTATCATTTGTTTTCATCGTATTACTGTAATGCTCTCACCAATTTTGTCTTACTTCAATTGTGAATAATAAAGCCTATTTTTCAAAGATTATCATTACAAAGATATTAGTTTGAATGAGAATTACAGAGCTTCTGTGAGCTGTCTATTCTAGGGGATCTGTCTCATTAGTCGCATATCCTAAAATGTGGAAGTAGTGTCTGTTTATTAAATGGTTTTCAGTAAGAAGCTGCATTGGTGTTTTTCTCCTGAAGTTTAATTTCTGTTTCGCAGAAGTTCATTTGAGTTTATTTGAGAGAATTTCAAGGGCTTAGGGTTAAAGGTGAGTTGATTTAGATTGGTGGTGATAGTATATGAGAAAATGGCAAGAATAGGCCAGGACCAGCTGGTGTCTAGCTGCTTGGGTATTTTCTTGTCGGCTGGATTCTGTAAGCTGGGACGGTATTGTTTTCTAAGGGAGCATCAATATTGGGGTGGAGTATACTGAGACAAGTCCTGACTATTCCCAGATCTGAATTGATGTTCCCATTTCAGTAATTATTTATAGACAGACCAACCCCTATAGTTGACTTGGAGAGGCATGTTGCTGGGGTGTCCTGTGCTTTGCCACATTCAGGTTAAGTAAGGGCCATCACACTTCATGCATACCGGTTTTACCTGACATAATTTATGCGTGTCCGAAGTTTTGACTTCTCATTTATTGTGGTATGTCTTCCTTTTTGTGGGGTTTTTCAACTTTTATTGTGATAAATGAAAGTATTCTCAAGGCAAATATATTATTTTTGTTGGGTGACAGATTTAGGTTTATGAAAAACCGGAGAAGTGATGTTTTGGTGGAATGTTTCAAGTAAACAATAATTTGAATAATATAATTTGAAACTCAAGCTTTTTTATGTCTTCTTTCATTATCTTGCTTAAACTGATGAAAGTAAAAAATTTTTTTATTTTGTTAGTATTTTACTACTTTTCTGTAAGTTTTTAGGTCACTGGCCTGGATTGAAGTGACCCTCATTGATGTACCGCATGTGAAGTCTGTTTCCACAATTTCCAAGGCCACTAATTTACACCATATATTCAGGGACTTCTTTTATGTTGATTTGAGGAGGTTTAATTAGTTGAAATATTTTTTAGTCCTCCTCATCATGGGCTGCCAAAGCTTCAAAACAGTTAGGGTGTTCAAAATTTGGCTGATAACACTGCACAACAAAAAAATATTTTTTGAATGTTTCCTACACTAAATTAGTCTATTTCTACTAATTTTGGGGTGATAAAAACGAAAATAACATTGAAAAATTTTTATTAGCTCTGGTTTTTGAGATATACAGCACTTAATCTTAAAGAGTAGTTATACTATACGTGAAAAGTGAAAGTACAAAAAACAATATTGTTATGTTTCTTTTAGAATATTTTAAGTACAAAATTGATAAAAAAAAACATTATTCTTAGTGTTTTGACAAATAAAAGAGGTTTGTACCACCAAATTTCAATTAAGTCAATCCGATGTATTGTAAGATCGCTGTCGTTTAGCTTGTCTTTTATAAAACACTTCTGGAGCATCCTGTACTGAGCTGTCTGTACTGAGATATTTTCACATCATGTTTTAGAAGATTCCACTGTTGTAGTCTTGACCCTAACAGCTCAGCCTTTTCCTTAGACAAGCCAAGATCTCTTATAAGGTCACTCAACTCTGCTTGACTAATTCTGTGCGGATCACTAGACCTATCGCTTACATCAAAATCAGGGTCATAGGATGTAGAAGGATGGGTTGCTTCTTGTAAACAGACTTCATCACTTTCCTCTAAAATTTCATAGTTTTGGGGTGGAGAAGGGACTGGCAAATTGTCTGAGTGTGGTACAGGCCGAAGAGCAGATGGGAGATTAGGGTATTTCACCGTTCCTCTTTTCTTCATAGATAAACCTTGCTTAATGGGAGGAGTTAAGCAGAAATAACAGTCGTCTGTATGATTGGTAGGCTCACGCCAAACCATAGGTACTGCAAAAGCCATTGCCCGCTTGTTATTTTTCAGCCACTCTCGCAATATGACGGAACAAGAATTACAACATATATGAGGAGCCCATGATTTATCTTGGTCCCCAACTTTTACACCAAAATAATGTTCATAGGCAGTCTTAATGATAGGTGACATTTTACGTTTCTGAGCCTTAAATGTTATTTCACCACATATATAGCAAAAGCTATCGACAGAATTCACACACTTTCGAGGCATTTCAGATCAGCACTTAAATTAATTTAAAAATCAACTTCACACGATAATTTCAATAGCAACCACGTGCGTACAATTGACAAACTCGCAAAGGTTATGTTTACTACTTATGAACAGCTGATGAGAGGGGTGTTATGTAAACAAACATGTGTACCAACTGTTGGTGATGAAATATTTCATTTGTTGAAAACTCAATATATATATAATAGAATGATACTATGTCTTGAAAACAAGAGCTAATATATAATTTTTATGGTCATTTTCGGTTTTAACACGTGGAAATACATTAAAATCAGCTAATTTCAACCCCGAAACAAAAACTTTGTTGTTCAGTGTAATTTATGGGGAGGGGGTCTAAATGTATTGTTTGAGAAGATCGTACAGATATGTCCTCAGTAATTTGTGGGTATCTGGGTTTTTTTTAAACCAGGTTATAAGGGAAGAATTTCTGGTATTGTTTTCTCTCGGTATTTTCGTGAATTGACAGTGGCGTTGGTCTCCACCTGAGAGGATTTGGAACATAGGGATTCTTGAGGGCTCCTTTTTAGTTGAGTAATACTGTGTTTATCAGAGAGACAGGCTGCCTGTGTGTGTTATCTATCAGATAATATCTAAAGTGTTATCTATCAGCAGGAGATTTGTCTGACTTATCTGTCAGCTGATTCACTTGTAAGAACAGGCGAGTCTGTTAGATAAAGGTGAGTGCCTCAATTTACTATATCTGACTTACGAACCCCATTACCACTGGTTTGTGAGGTAAAAAATTTTTACTTATCTGATGCAGTATTACTTACAAATATAAGTATTATATATTATATATATATATATATATATATATATATACACATACACACACACACACATAGACTATGTTCTTTAATTAAGATTAAAAATATATAACTTCACCTGCATAAAAAGTTTGCTTATATTAACTTTAGAGCAAAAAATGCAGTTTACTTGCACAAGATTAAACAGAAATTTTAAGACTACAGAAGCTGTCAAGCATGGCATACAGAATCGTGGCCGATATCAAAGTCTATGTAAAGTACAGAATGAAATTTATGTAATAAATATGCAGCACTAATGTCGAGAGTCTAACCTACGAGAAAGACAAATACATTGTCTTATGCTCGAAGAAGCTGACATTTTACTTTTATTTGTGGTTTTTAAGCCCGAGCCCTGGCTGGGACAGTTCCTAGGGTATTCTATTCCCTTGCATTAATTTATTTAAATTTATGTGCCATTAAAAACCACAAATAAAATTAATATTTATATATGAAAATAAAAAGTAAATAATGAAAGTCGATAAATAGCTCAACAATATCAGCTTCTTTGAGCTTAAGACAATTTATTCGTCTATCTCATAGGCTAGACTCCTGACACTAGTGCTGGGAATTCAATAAGTTATCTGGCTCTCCGGTAGTGTGATAGGATAATGAGCATGCCCAGTTAGCAGGAGTCCAGGTTCAAGCCCTGACTGGGACAGTCAGGACTGACTTTTTATGTTAACCTCGATATTGTACATTGTTGTTATTTTTATTTTTTTTTTTTCCTAGTGACTACTCTGGAAAAGCCTAAAGATATTGAGGCAGATAATGTATTTATTGACCTTCCCCAAGAACATTCTTCTGATTCAGACCATGGCCTTCCTGATCTTTTCCCAACAGGTATATCTTTGAGTGAACATTTCAAATAATCTATTAAAATTATATATATANTGATCACAAAAGGTCAGATCACTAAGACTGGCCCAAAACTGTTCGGGAAAGAAGAATGATGCCTTACATAGAAGATATATTTGTGTTCATAAGTGTTTTTCGAAACAATTTGAATGTGATGAGTTATAAAATACTCTTGACTTCACACTTTGTCATTGATTTGGTGTTGTACAGAATGCCTGATTTTACATTTCACCTATATATATATATATATACACACACACACAAGTTTTTTTTAATGAGTTAATAGTCCTAACTTGCAGCATTCAATCAGTGAAACTTATGGTCATGTAGTTTCTAGGCTCAATTGATAGAATGGAGAGTTTTACAATAGTATTGTATATTACGCTTGATTCAGATGTTTAGCAAATCAAGAGAGAAAAAAAAAAGAAAGCCTTTTAGTATAGTATTGTGATTGTCTCTGAGTTATCCATGAGAGTGAATGAAAATTATAATACATCTATAATTAGTTTAGTAGTCTCCTTAAATCATGTGTATGTAAATCAGATCACATGATATAGGAAGGCCACAAATTTAATTTTAGATTTATTAAAGAAAGAAACCTGTTGAGTTTGTCCCCATTAAATGATAATTTAAAAAATATATTAAAATGTGCTTTTATCTTTCCTGATAGATTTCATAAATGTAAGGCATTTAAATTTTCATGCTTGCAAAATTTTTTTCATAATTTTCTGGTGTATGTGTAGATCCTTTTAATTTTATTTGTTTTTATGGTATGTAAATTTTTATAAGTAAAAGAAAGAATGAATATCTTAATGGTTGAATTCATCCCATATGGAAACAGTTTATAGACAATAAAGGAAATTGCTACACTTCCATAATCAAATATTTAACATAATAAAAATTATTTATTTCTTAATATTAAATTACTTCAATTAGTTCTTAATTCTTTTAATCCTATTGGGAAGCAAGTTATTTAATATTTTACGCAATAAATTGTGTGTAGAATAACTTCACTGGCTGTGGGATTATTCTAAGATATTTTTGAGCCTCAGTCTTAAAACATTGAAGAAAATAAATCATTATGGAAAAGAAGGCTTTCTATTTTCCAATATTTGGGCTAAGATTGTTTTGTAAAGAATTGTCCAACCTTCAAGAATTGTAAAGATGACCGAGGCTAACTGCTTCAGACATTATCAATTATTGTTATGACTCCTATTCTGCACCGCTCCCAGTCTATTCCAAGTCAGTTTAATAATCAGGGCTCATGTATTTAAAAGACAAGCTTTGAAGACTGTGTCTGACATTTTTGATAGAAGTAGGTTTGTACAGTATATTACAATGGAATTATTTCTCTGTCAATTGTCTCAAGTGTGACAGAGATGAACTTAAGTCCAGAATAAGACTAAATCCCATTAGTATGCATTATCATTAGCCTGCGGCATTGCTAATATTTACCCATTTTAAGTGGTTAGATAATCCAACAGGGGTTATTAAAATTTAGATCTGATAAAAGATCAATCCTGAGACCTCTCAGAATATATAGGTTCCCATTTAAAGCAAACTGCCCAGGTCACATGCCTACTCCCTTTCTCCCTGAGAATGCCTCCTGTCACAGTCTTCTCAGAAGTAAAGATAATTTCTTATTCTTATTGGACATGACAGCACCAGATGTATGCGATCACATATAAAAGAAGAATTAAAAAGGTAAGGTTAGGTTAGGAATTGTTCCTATAGGTGTAATTAGTTTAGGACTCGTCCATAACTAGTACAGTAATTTAACCATAATGGACAAATTACTAAAGTATCTAGACAAATTACCTTAAAGTTCTACTCTTGTTAGTTACTAATATTTTGTTATCTGGAGATCTGGTTTTATATAATTGAGACATTTCATAGGATGGTGAATTAGAAATAAATTTCTCAATACTTAAATTACTTTCCCAGAGAACAGTTGGTACTCAGTAATCTCAATCTAAAAACTAATAAATGTAGTATAAAATGAGAACTTAAATCAGTAGCCAAATTTGTCTTGTAATATCCTAGTTATATCTATTATTTATAGGTTTTTCTTTATAAATATTTTAAGAATTAATAATAAATAGTTCCCTTAATGCTAACTTATCAGTCCATATCTTCAGAGGAATGTCATGACTTTTTCCCTTTTGATTCATTTCATTCCTCTTGTCATAAAATCACTGCCAAAGAACAGGAATCAACATCACCTCTGGCTTATAGTTAATGCTTGGCTTCAAGAAAAGTTTCAGTCTCTTTTATTAATATTATTTTTAAGTCTATGAAAATTTCCGTGCTGGTATATAAAAACAAATTTAGAGTTTATGCTTCCTTTCTTTTTAACCGTATTTGTTATTAGTAAAATTCAGATTGGGGAGAGGGAAATTTAGAGGAAGATCATATTGAATAATTTAATTCCACAATTTACTTAATAAAAAAAAAAAAAATTGTGTAAAAGGTAAAACCATTAAGTTTTGCTTTTGATGGGTTTGGAAGGAAGAGAGAGAGGGGAAACAATCACTTATTGTAGTTAAATCCTTAAATTTCTTCTGTAACACATTTTTTCATAAAATTAACATAATTGTTAGAAAATTAAATTTTCCATCTTCTGCATTTCATAAAGTTTTTAATATCTTAAATAACAATGAAGATATAATTTTCTGTTCCTCTAAACTCTCCCTCCCTCTTTTTCCATTACCAATTTCGAAACAAAATAATAAAAAAAACTTTTAAGGGTTTGCAATGAAAAGTCTAAGTACTGAATTTGATTGTACTATCATAAAAATAAGAAGGCCCGTCCAACATTCAAAATATTAATCTTAATTATATTTCTTAATGAGTTTTACTGGAAAGTGTTAAAGAGTATAAATGTTTTTAAATTACATTTTACACCTATTTTGTTTTGTACATTATTTGTATAGCTAATAATAAAGAAGATATCAAAATTTTAAACTTAAAGCCATCTATGAACTCATCCAATATTTTGCAAAAAAGAAGCTTAAATACTGAGTTTGATTTCATTGTTTTAAAAAAATCTAGGCATCAGGTCAATCTAGAACAAAATTATCTTTTTTGTTTCATTCCCATAAGTTAACTATGACTCGACTTTAGAAAAATTATTAGATCTTTAATGATCCATAATAGTATAACCTAATATAAAGTTTGTTCAACATATATACGTATGTGTGTGTGTGTTTTTAAATTACAAAGTCCTAATTCAGTTTTAAAGACTTTCTATTGCAAATCTTAGAATGAAATCATATTTAGTTGAAGTCGGATAAGGACAAAAACCTAAATCTTTTATCGAAATATATTTTATCTAATTTGAGTTATGAAAAATGTACAGAATATAATAAGTGTAAAATCTTATTTTAACTTTTATGCTCTATAATATTTTTAAGGAAATGTTTACATATTTATGAATATTACTTTGATGACCTCAGTCATCGTTTCCCCCATCCTTTCGTCCTGGTCAGGCTTAGGTCTTACCTTTTTCGCTCATTGACCTGCCGATGTCGATATTTAATGAAAATAGATTGTATGTTTATTAGCCCTGTGTTATTAGTCTATATTGCCTAATCCCTTACTTTAAAACTTAATATAATTTTTTTTAGACAAGGTTTATTTTACTAAATAAAAGTTAATTTAAAAAGCCATGCATAATTGAATTTAATTTTTACCTCTATATTTAAGACCTCTTTAAAAAAAAGTCTATTTTTACTTATTCCAAAAATTATTTCACTGAGCTCATTCTTCTTAATTCTGATTGTTTTAGTCTATTAGCACTACTGTTTATAGCCCATTTAATTTTGCTATGTTTCAACTTTTTAATATTTTCCTTACAGACATTACAAGGTCTTTAATTGATTAATGGAATATAATAATAAATAAATTTCAAATCTCAACTCCATCTTGCTTTACATTACAGTACAATTACTGTTGGTTTTTTTTTGTTTTTTTAATATCATTCAAATTAAATTTATATATTTTTGAATGTATGAATTAATAAATTATAAATTTCACTTTATGAAATTTTTTTACAAACTTGAAAATAATTATTGCACAGTTTGCTGATATACAAGCAAATGTCAAGATAAAGAAGAAGAACAAATAGAAATTCGGGATTTGAAAATTATTCTTTTACTCAAAGATTCATTAATAACTTAACACCCCAACAAGGGATTTATCAAAATAATAACAATAATAATAATTGGTATTTGGCATTATGGCTTATTTTCTAAGCCCTTTGAAAAAAAAAAAAAAAAAAAGGCTAATAACTTAAATGCTTCCTCCCTTTTGTATTGGCTTCTGATCTGCTATTAAATTTCACTCCTTCTTTTCTTGGAGCCAGAAACATAAATGAATGAATTCATGAGAAAAGCCACTCATTGTCTTTAAAGCTTTGAGATGATGTTAATTCCCTAGTAATTGAAGTGTATTTGGACCCAGACCTGCCCCCAATGGAGCCGGAGAGTCCACCAAGGCCACTAACACTCTGTCCGGAAACAGGAAAAGTTCTTCTGAAGGCGGAAGGTGAGAAAACTCCAGAGCCAACGCCACCCCAGTCTCCCAAACCGAACAGCCTGGAAGCTGCAGTCTCTGAGATGGTGAGTACAACCCACTAGAAATAAATAAGGGTCTGAATGGATTGTAATTATTTTATTTTATTTTGTCTTTTTTAGCTATTTTATTTGGTATACAAACAAATATTGCACAATAATTTTAATACTTATAAATTATGTATAATTTATTATTTATTATTATGTT
>KZ807562.1:53575-66480 GCA_000696205.2 Oncopeltus fasciatus
GGCACAGCTGGGGGTTACATTACTTTCTTATAAGAAGGAGGGGGGGGGGTTAGCAAATTGATCTATTAAAAACATTCATATTGTTCTTGTTTGTGTATGCACACAGGTAGTTCGAAGAGGGGCTGCATTTTTTTTATCAAATTCAAAACAACTCTCTTAGGTTTTAACCTTAAACATCAATTTTCTAATATTAAAAACAATTTTGGGCTCTAATCAACTCAATATTTAATTTAAAAATTGTTAAACTCAATTAAAATTCCATGATACATGAAAGACTTACTAGTAATAAAGTGAAGAGGGTCATAAAGGATGGGATCTTAACTATAAAATTTTAACATAATGCTCTTGAAGCAATAACTTTTTTATTAAATGCAATTAAAGAAGTTTAGTTTCATTAATGAGCTAAATTTCTATAAGGGTTTACCCACTATGAAAATAGTTCTTGGATTAAAAAGTGCCAAAAATGTTTAGTTTATCACAATGCATCTCAATACCCATATAATTTAAATAACTTTTATTAAATGCAACTTTCTCCGTCATGAACATGGGATCCAGGTGACATTATGTCCCCTCTCACCTTCATGATAGCCCTGAAGGTAGCTTATAATGTAAGCCGAAATGTCGACAGATAATTAAAAAATACACATTTAAATTAAATTTTTTGGAACAACTTTGACTGAACCCCAACAAGAAAAATATACTACGTATAATTTAAAATATTTTAGTAGCATTTTATTGAAAAGTGAATGGGGAGTTTACCTGGAATCCCAAATTTCAAATAAATATTCTACCTAACATAATTTTCTAAAATATTTTATTGAGCTCCATTCGCTATATTTATGAATTAAATAATATAAAATTTAGTTCTTTTGAATTTAAATGATAATTTATTATTTATTTTTAACCAAGCAAAATTGGTAAATTAGGAAGAAGGAGGGCTTACATGAAACTTAATTTATGAGTGTTTTCAATAAGACATTAATTTAATTTTAATGGAACAAATCTTGATACATGCTATTTCAAAAAATGTAAAATAATTGTTTTATTAGTCAAATACATTTGGTCAAGTAGAGCTTAATCTGAATCCTGACACTTAAATACTATGGATCTTTAGCTCCAGTGGGTATATTATTTGGAGTATAAAAATATATGTATTTTTGATATAATTACTTAAATATATATATTTTATAATCAGTTGAAGTAGTTGATGAGAGAACTGGATTATTTAAAAAATTAATATGGAAGAAATTAGAGCATTTTTCCAGAAGTCTTTTTGGATGCAATTTACTTATTTAATGTACTTTTCAGTTAACTTTTTTTTTCTTTTGTTCTAAAAAAAGATAAATGTGAAGGAAGAATCAAGAACTGCAACTGCATCTTTCCTGAGTAAAATCAGTTCTTCAAGTTCAGGAAAAGATCCGCTAGTTAAGAAAACATTAAAACCTGGGTAAGGAAATACTTTTAGGCACATATTTTTCTAGTTTTAATTACTATGGTTTATATTTTCAGTTGTTTCGAATTTTGTATTTCGTTGTATGATACGTTGACTTTCTTTGTATATGTAAGTCAATGTGTCTCAAACCTTATCCCTTAGGTGGGACATAGGGCCACAAGGAATCTCACCAGTTGATGATCTCAGGAAGCCTTTTAATACTAGTGCAGGACTGATATCAAGGATCCTTCTGATACCCCTCCACTTCTCTCTCTCGAACATCCTCATATTCGCTATCCTTGAGGTCCCATTATAGTCTCTGCCAGTCTAATCCTTTGTTCCTTCCAGTGCGTATCCTAGCCATCTCCATTTTCAGAATTTAATAGCTTACTTGCCCTTACTGTTTGCTTGGTCTTTCTTGAAAGCTGTCAGAAATAGTTCCAGGCCACCACATTGTAGCTTCCACATCAACTGTTTTTTAACCTTCCAAGTTTCACATGCATATTGAAGTAAAACAACATGGCTACTGAAAATATGAAGATTCTTTCCCCTCTGGATTCTTTGTGATCTTTGCACAAGAGCTATTAGATTATCTGTTGTACCTTACTCTTCTTGTGACATCATCATCTACAGCCCTGATACCTTTTAGTAATGGCTTGTCAATCCTATCCATGATTTGCTCTATAAGATGATTTTCCCTTTATAAAATGTTTTATTTATTTTAAAATAGTTAAATTGTTAAATGTATACATGCACACACAGAGTTATATTGGTTTTGAAAACCTCACTATAACCTTCTCACAAAATAAAAGCACAGCTACCCATATTGTAATGGATATTTTATCTTAAAATCCTTAAGACACAGGTCTGAAAAACGATACTTATAAATTTCTTAAAAAGTTTTCAAGAAGTGAATGAAATTTGATAAATAAATTGTTCTTATCAAACACTTATGTAGAATATAATAGACATATAACACTTATTATATATATATGGTGAGTACAACCCACTAGAAATAAATAAGGGTCTGAATGGATTGTAATTATTTTATTTTATTTTGTCTTTTTTAGCTATTTTATTTGGTATACAAACAAATATTGCACAATAATTTNTCTTGTCGACCATCATGAAAAATTTGCAAGGGAAAATTTCTATCTAATTTACTTTGTTGAGCATCTGTATGTAAATTCATTGCCCAATACTACCTTCAGAAAGGTTTTAGTTAGTTAAATTCAAAACTTGCCAGTTCAGGTGAATGACCAGCTTATGCTAGATATTAAGAGTTATGAATGATTAAAGGTACTCCTTAAGCAAGAGATATATATATCTTTAACACAATAAGCCCATTTTGGATTTTCCAACCATCAAAAGAGATCTTGAGTGCTCCATCAGTGTAGCAATTCATATTTTGGAAGACATTTCAAAATAAATAGATTAAAAGGAAGCTTCTATGTTTCACTAAAAAAGAGATATCTGTGATAAAAAGCTTTTCTGAAGTTCTCAAAAGTCAGGTGATAGAATCTAATTTCAAATCATATCACATTGTAATTATATGAAGCGACAAAAACCTTTAAATCTAAAATAAATCCCAATCCCACAAAGTTAATGCTAAGGATGAAAAATATCAGATCTTTACAAAACAATAAAATGTTGGTTGAAACAGAAACTAATTATGAAGTAACTAATACTGTTATGCCTTAATTCACCTGACACATATGTCAATCTACCTTAACTCATTTAGAATTATCAGATGTTATCATTAAACTCAAAGAGGCTAAATCTTCTCGTGTTGATTGAATTGATGTCAAATTAAAAAAAAAAAAAAGAAACTAAAAGACTTCTTGTAACGTTACAGTATGGAATGTTTTTAAGAATTATGGAAAATTTTGAGGTTGATCCTCACAAATAAACTGGATAAAAAACCAAGAGAGAAATTAACTAACTGAGACCTGCCTAATTCAGCAATAAAGCCTTCAGTGATAATCAATGTGGCTTCACTTCACAGAGAGTTACACTTCACGCCTAACATAAATTTACCAAAACAATTCAAAATTCATTAAAAATCAATGCCATACAGTTATAATATCTTTGGTTATCCAAGGAGCATTTTAATAGGACCTGGTGGCCATCTTTTTTGGACCCTCTAAAGAGTGCATTATGCTCTTGTAATGGTTATAATATTGTTAAAGACTACATTGGTTGTTGCTACGACTATAGTTGGTTTGTTGCAATCCCCAAATTTTTGGATGATTATAGATCAAACAATAGAGACACATACTTCAGAAGTCAAAAATGTTCTTTGCTATGGAACCTAATTGTAAATTCTCATTGTAAAATATAATATATTATGAGCATACCTCCTCCTCTGGCTTTTTAATCAGTTCAACTATCATCTTAAATATGACTAGACTCATCTCATACAGACATTTCTTTAAATATTACTATAGTTATTTATATCTAACTATATAGATTTATGTATTTAGTTCCCAGTTTATACTTTAATGTTCAAAAAAAAAATTGTAATTTTTTAAAAATAATTTTTTCTTGCAAGACATACACCTAAGGATATATTGATGTTTATTCAGTTAGTTACAATTTCAGCATTTAAAGAATATGTTTAATTGTTAGCAGTATAAATTAAAATGCCTAATTTTGTTTTCATCTGTAAATTAAATCCGTAAGTGGTTGCTGGATTCCAGTTAAACTGTTTTTTTTTATTGCTGCAAGGAGAAAATTTGAAGAAAAAAAATTCAAGTTTTGCCGTTTTGGAATTATTTATGATGAGTTTCATTTATTTGAAACAAAATATACAATTTATCCATCCAATGTTTTAAAACAAAGATATAAGTGATCCCAGATAAAAGTTAAGCTCTCTAAACATTTTATCTAAGGTAGTGCATATATTCTTTGCAATTTTTAATTTCCTGGATCTTTCAAATATCACACACTTAATCGACTGGTTAGTGTATATTTTATTTTGAAATTATGCATATTCCCTACATGTATATCATAGAACATAGAATGAATTTAGTTTTTTTAATTTTCTTTGGCCACTTGATGGGTAAAGCCAAAAATATTCTCTTTCCAAACATATAAATAATTGCATTCATGTTTTTCCTACTAGCTAAAAGTGAATATTCTTTTATTATATAGTGATAAAAATATTTATTCATTATGAATAACATGTTATTGACAAACTGTTTAGTTATTAAACTGAATTATGTCATCTTAAATTTATAATAATACTTAAACCTTAAGCGATAACGGAGTTGTTGTTTTTTTTTTTTACCGTTGATGTTATTATTAGATTTTTTTTGGCTGAACCCCAACACAAAAAAAAAATTAATAATCTTAAGTGATAACCTTAAGTTATACTTTAAAATGAGTTAACACACATTTAATTGACATAACCTTTTAATTTATTTAGCAGAATGGGTATTGTAATCTGCTTATCTTTTTAATGTACTTAGTTCTAGGCTAAACCCTTACTGGCTTCCAAATTTAGGAAATTTTTTTAACGTAAATGACTTTGAAAAATTAATGATTAACCTTCTCCTCTAGCTCCCCCTAGTAGAACTAATTTATTTCCTAATTTAACTAGTGCACTATGATGACTTAAGTTTTATTGAAATGTCTATGATGTATGGATATCACTGTCGATCTGAGTGCATTTTTACCTTCACATAATAGTTTCTTTTATTTTATGTGCGTGCATGCAAGTGTGTGTGTGTTTTACAAGGATATCTCTTTATACATGTATGATATTATTTTTTCGTTTATTTATTTTTTAAAGGAATATCTTGCATTTAATCCTTTAAAGGCCAACCTTGAGAGAAGGTAACCTTAGTCTTAGCTTAATGAATGGTGACCATCCCATAATAAGTGCTCAAAGCACTTATGTATCCATATTTTTGCCTGTGTGAGCTCTAGTATCTGAAATTATTAAAATAGTTCAATCAAATTTGCCATTCTTTTATTATTCAGGCTTCTTTTTGAAAACCGTTTGATGAATTCTTTTCTGGCTAAAATCATTCAAGGGGGTGAGGAGATTTAGAGATCTAAGTTTTAAATTATATTTATCATTAAATGTACAAAAAAATAAAAGAAAATTAAAAAGAAGAGGCATAAAAAAAGCTCATTAATAAAGATATTTAAATTTAAGTATATAAGTTCAAGTGAAGGTGGGCTCTTACTTTTTAAATATAGAAGCCAAATTTAGTATTTGAACTTTGTTGCAAACTTAAGTGAATTTACTTTTGGTTAAAATCCTTTATAAGATTAGGAGTTTTAGAGGAAGCCAAAAAATTTTAATATCAATCTCTTTGTTTTAGTTTGAGTTACAAATTTTTTTTAAAAGAAAATAACAGGTTCAAAATTTAGTTCAACAATGTATGTGTATAATAAATAAATAAATAAATATATACTATANAGAGGCTGACATTAGGAGCATGACAGTCAAATCTCTTTGACTGTTCTGGGGTATGATATTCTAAAAGTATTGATATTTAACTAAAAATATGTTCCATAATTATTTAAATTTATTTATTTATTTGCATGTGCTCTAGTGTCTGAAATTTTTAACATAATAAAACCATATTTGGTATTTAAGCTTCTTTTTCTTGATGGCTGTTAAGCTTCTTGGCTTGACTATTGGATGGGTTAATAGATTAATGAAGATAATTTTAATTTTAGTCTCTTACATTCCTCCTCAAATGACTTCAATCATTAATTTCATCATTTATGTGAGAGACCAAAATTAAAATTATCTTCATTAATTAAAGCATTGCAAAAAGAATTTATCAACAAAAAAAATAATTTCATATAATTTTATAACATTTATGTTCTAGAATAATTTTTTTAAAATTATTTATATTAGAAAAGTTATTTAAGAATGTAATTTTGAGTTTTGGGTGAGGCATTTTATTTTTAAAATATAAAAACCAAATACAGTATTTAGGCTTTTCATTATCAGCAGTTGAAAGTTGATGTGGAGGAGGGGAGTTAAGTGGGAGGCCAAAATTTTATAATTGTAATTTTTTTCATAGTTATTTGATTTAGTACAAAGTTTATAGAGAACATAATAAAATAAAATGTAATTTTTAATGTCAATGTTATATAACATTTTCACATAAAATCCTTATTAGAGATTAAATTTATGAATGTAACAATGATGCTGCTTCCCCCACTCTTCCTTCCTGGTTTGTGTGAAGCAAACTTTGAGTGGTCATATATTTTAAACTGTTCTCTCAGACTTGTAAATTAAAGTTCCTCATTTTATTTATTTCCATTTTTATGAAACATCGGAAATGTGATTATATTATACTGCTCTGTGTTTTTTTCTCTTACAAAATAAATTTAGTTTAAATAAATTTATTGGCCTACTTTGACCTGCAGGTATTAAAAAGATACATGGGACTGTTTTCATGACACTATGACTTTGAACTCTTGATATTTCTATATTGATAGAATATTGTATTGTTCTATTGTAATATATAAACTAATATAAAAATGTGTTATAAATATTCTAGTATAAATATCAACTGGAGAAGCTAAAAATATAGCTTGTTACAAATGTGTGTGTGTGTTTGTGTGTATTATTGTTATCGAGTTATATTTTTAGCTTCTCCAATTTAGGATCGGTGAAGAACCGTTGACTTTTTCATAAGTTGCACCATGGTTTACCTACAGAAAATCTGCTAAAATAAGAAACAGTGTTGAATCACTATAATATAATAATAGAAGATAGTTTATTTTTATTGTTATTTTTAATATTTTATTTATTTAATAGTGTTGAAAAAAAAAATAGTACTGAAGATGGCTCAAGTGGGCTGAAACATCTTTAAAAAAAAAAAAAAGAATTGTTGAGGCAATGTAGTTCCTCTTGATAACCATCTGGTTATCTTAGTTTTTCTTAGTTACTTTCCATTTATTTATGGAGAGCATTTCCTATTGAGCTCTCAGACATAGTTGCTTTTCATTACTGCTTAATTCCAGTTACTTGTAAGAATTTATACATTTTTCTTCTGGTTCTTCCAGATCCATTGGGTCAATGTCAGTGTCTCCAAAAAAGAGCTTTAATGAAGATAGTGATAATGAAGTGGTCACCATTTCTGGAGAAGATGGAATGATGTATAAGGTTTGTTTCTTTTTTGTTTAGTTAATATTAATAAATTTATCTCATCTCATGCCTGCTGTGTGTTTTACGTGTAAGTAATATAGGAGTCAAACTCATATGAGTGAAAATCTAAATTTGGGTGAATGAGATTTTCTTGCTGTGAACTAAATGAAAGAAGTTCATAATTCTTTTCAAGTAAGTTTTTGAGTATATTTCATTAATATTTTACAATCAAATTGCTATCATAAGAGTTCTGCTAATGTTATAAGCAAGAATCTGTATATACCATTTATTGTGAAATAGATACTACAAATATTTTCTTAAAATATACAGCCAAGTATTTCTTTATTTGTTATGTGTAAACACATGCATGGGTGTGTAAACTGAATATTTTCCTTTATTGTCTGTTGCTCTAAATGAACTTTTAACCACAGTTTTGATTGAGTACTGGCTATTGTGAATTAATTCATTTTATGCATCTTCAGTTTTTTCACTTTAAAAACATGTATAGTGATGTCCAGCAGAGCAGGTGCTTATTATTATATATACTACTATATTTTTCATGCAACCTTCTGATAAATTTATTAACTTAATTTTTTTTCCTTTGTAGACTGTTTTAATTTATTGTGGATAGAGTGAGAATTTTATTAATCAACTTTAGAATAATCACAAAGTATAAATGAAGGTAGGATGTGTGGTGATTAGTCACAAATAATTTTTTTAAATTAGCTCGTATATTCCAGAAATCTTTAATTTTTTTTTTTTTAAGGTACGAGAAAGAAATACTACTCATAATTAATGTTTAGCCTTATAGTCATAAAGTATCTGTGTTTCTATATGGAGGCTTATAGGTAGTCACTGATAGGTGAAAAATCATTTCTGAGTCTTTATTGGAATTGGTGCAAGTAATATTCAATGTTTAACTTTTATATCCCTTCATAATGGGCCACCATGATATCAATATAATTATTGTAAAAGCATCTTTTCAATCTTATTGTTATAGAGAAAAAACTATTCTAATGATTACAGGTACGAAAATCAGAGTTGACTAACTCACTTCTTGTTGGGGAGGATGGCCAGCAGTGCGTTTATGTAACTACTGGAGAAGACGGAGATGAAGGTACTGTTCTTACATTGGATTCTTCCTATGCTGACACTGTGGCACAGCTGGGTCATGTGAGTATTTTATTTTTTATATTTATGCTTTAGATTTTCCTTATCTTATTTTTATAAATGCACTTCGGTATATTAATTTATCCCATTTGCTGTTCTTGGAAAAATGGTTTTCTTAGTCTAACTTATTGTATTTTGCAATCTTGATCCTCAAGCAACGTAATTTTATGTACTGATCAACTGCATAAGGTTGGTCAAAATAAGTAGCTGTATAATGTGTAATGCGAAAATAATGTATTTTCTTATTAATATTAAGGTGTTTTCTTACACAAATAATACTTGTGTAATACACAAATAGCTGTCTTGTTTTAAAATTTCATCAGTACTTAATTTTCTTATAAATGTTTGTGGGAGGAAAAAAAAAAGTCTAATGAAAATTAATTAATTAATGAAACTCAGCAAAGTCATTCACATTTTTCCTATCATCATAAATGGTTCATTTGTATTCATAATCATCATAATCAATTTTGTTTCACATAAACAGCGAAGAATATTGGCTATAGAATAGCATAGCCAAATGTTATTGACATACTATTAATAATAAAATATTATCATTTGCAGCATCTGTTAGAAACTTCTTTTTAATCTAGTTTAAAACTAGATTTTAAACTAACATATTTTTGGTTCAGTCATTTTCATTTAGATAATAGATTCAAATTTCTACATAGTGAGAAAGGCTATTTATTATTCATTATTTTTCCCTTCTAAAAAGTATTTTTTCTTGCTTCATTTTATAATCCTTTGCAGATCTGATACTTTATACTAAAATATTTTTTTTAGTGTTTGCCCTGAAATTCAGGCCGAAATGTTGGCTAAAATAAAAACTGTTGGTTACAAATTTGTTTTTAATTCTTCAACTACCATGACCGAATTTCTGACAACCCTCTCCTCTTTTTTAAGAGTTTACTTTTAAGTAAGTTTTTACTTATTTGCAACCAAAAGAGTTTTTATTTTAGTCAGCGTTGAATTTCAAGCCTTCATCAATTTTTTTTTTTTTTTTTTTTTTTTTTTTTTTTTTTTTTGCTTTTCTTAACAAATCCAGTTCATGTAGTCCAAGGTTTCTGCTGAAGGAACTTAAATATTTACTTAGCCGCACTTACTGAGTTTTGTTTAAACTTACTTATGCTGTGTAAATGAAAGTACAGGTCATTGGAATATGAATTTTTCATTTCTACAGGAGCCAGATTATGCTTCCCATCAAGAATTACATATTATAATTATGAAACTTGCTAATGTGAATATTTCAAATTTTAGAAATAGCTTTTTGTTGTTATCTGATACCCCATATCACTCTTAGACCTCTCTTTTGTATCATATACTTAAGCTCCATTTAGTAGGGTCCTCTCAAATTTTGTTGGCCATATAATGGATGTAATGGAAGAGACAAAATTGCAGTCAGATCATATTCTTGTCGACCATCATGAAAAATTTGCAAGGGAAAATTTCTATCTAATTTACTTTGTTGAGCATCTGTATGTAAATTCATTGCCCAATACTACCTTCAGAAAGGTTTTAGTTAGTTAAATTCAAAACTTGCCAGTTCAGGTGAATGACCAGCTTATGCTAGATATTAAGAGTTATGAATGATTAAAGGTACTCCTTAAGCAAGAGAGGAATCCAAATGCCCCACATTTTAATGTGTTAAAATAGAACAAACATTTGCACTAATGACCATCAGCAGTTTATGCTCAATGTATAAATAATAATAATAAAACAGCTCTTAATCTTGAATAAGTTGACAAAATTAAGAATAATTTAACTAACCCAAAAGCAAGTAATTTGCTATCATGAATGATGTTCCATTAGTTCAAGTACATCACATTTTTCCATAGTAGAAGCAGCTTAAACCAACAAGACAGCCAATTCTTAGAAAAGGTAAATCTTGCCACCTGTGAAATGGACCCTATTATTTCTCTGAACCTTCTTTTAGGTCAGAGTGGGTTAAGAGCTTAATAGAGCTAAGGGCTAATCCACCTGTACATCTTCTTCAAAATGTTTTGTCAGCGATTTGACATCAGTGCTTGTGCCTTTGAAAGGTAACATGGTGCCAATAAAAATTTCACCTAGTTAATGTTAATTGGTAACTTGTTAATATTATAATTAACATGTTATATGACTCAGGGGACAAGGAATCAGTACCCATAGGGGAAATAGTATAGTATTTAGAGAATTGGTTCCCTACCTCATAAAATAACAAACTAAACTAAAAAGAAGCACATACAGGGTTTCCTATTCATGTATTTGACAATGATTTTTTTCATTTCATAGCATTTAACCTGCTATATATGCCATTTATTGGCAAATATGGATGACATTTTGCTTAAATTGGGTGGTCAGTTGTTGACTCCCCTATCAACCAAATTCCAGAATTAATACTTTAGCTCCCAATGAATCGCAAATACCTTATAAAATTAATATCTTACTATTGAAAAGTTTAAAAAATTTGTCTGTGGGCTAAGCACGTTCTATGACTCTGCAACTGTCTTCCTGACTACATCACCCAACATACAAATATTTTTGGATATTAATTATTATTGGAGGATCATACCAAATCTACTGTGTATTGTTTCTCCATTTTCTATACTGAAGAGTATCCTCTTGTCTTCAGGGACAGCCTCTTACATTTGTCTCAACTTAGTCCATCAATTTCCTGATGGACTAAGTCACCCTACAGCCTTACTATCTTGTGTTCTCAACCTAATGAAAATAAATACTCCTTTTTTGACAGAGAAGCCCTAGGGGCTACCTAAATAGTTTCCTAACTAAAAATTACCTATAATTCAAATTCAAAATTACCTAATATTTTGCCTGATTTTTATTGCTTCACATGCTAGTGTGGTGGGAATTTAATAAGTTATCTAGCTTGTCCCGGTGATGTAACGGA
The DNA here is from genome assembly GCA_000696205.2 of Oncopeltus fasciatus. NCBI lineage: Eukaryota > Metazoa > Arthropoda > Insecta > Hemiptera > Lygaeidae > Oncopeltus > Oncopeltus fasciatus. The sequence goes on from KZ807562.1 coordinate 65,180, forward strand.
AACATTCCGGCCCCGCAAGTAGGAGATCAGGTTCGAGTCCTGGCTTGGACAGATAGATTTTTTTTATTCTATTCCCTCTCATTAATTGTTTAAAATTTACATGGGATAATAAACCACAACCAAATAAATATTTATAAAGAAAAATTAATAAAGTAAATGATGAGAGTCCACAAATAGCTAGACAATGTCAGCTCCTTCGAGCTTAAGATGATGTATTCGTCTTTCTCGTGGGTTAGGCTCTCGCTAGTGTGGTGGAAATTTAATAAGTTATCTAGCTCGTCCTGGTGGTGTAACGGAAACATTCCGGCCCGGCAAGCAGGAGATCCAGGTTCAAGTCCTGGCTGGGACAGATAGATTTTTTTATTCTATTCCCTCTCATTAATTGTTTAAAATCTACGTGGGATAATAAACCACAACCAAATAAATATTTTATTTTTATAAAAAAGTAACTTTTCAGTCAAGATTGTTGATTTCAGTTTAATACAATAATCTTTTCATTTTGATCAAAACTGATTCAAAATTTAGAGTATTTACCTTAACACGGGTCCAATTGACTCTAATGAACGACAGTCTTGACTCTAATGATATTACTATTGACTTCCTGTTTCAGGTTAACATTCTTGAAGATGAAGGCGAAAATGAAGGCACACAATTTTTTGTGAAGGAAGGAGAGGGAGGAGAGCTTGTGAGCCTTGAGGTTGAAGGAAGTGGAGGTGAGGCTGGTGGTGAAGAAGCTCAGTCACAAGTTGTTGCTCAACTAGTTGAGGCCAGTGATCCAGAGCCAGGAGGTACATAATTTTCAAGTTTTGAGCCGCTTTTATAGCTTTGTCTACTTATATAAAATATTTTTACCCTCAATTGAAATTTATTTTTCTTAGATGAGAAAGAGATGTATCAATGGATTCAATAGAGGTCTGCCTCTGCTTTTAATTATATATTTCTTCAAGTTTGTTTTGAAGAGGAAATAAATAATTAAAAGTATTTGTGAGGTTTTTGGTAATGCAAGCTCAACCATCATTAAGACCTGCTCACCAAAAATAATTATTCTATGTTACTTTAATATTATATAAAATTATTTATGATAATATTAATAATTGTACAGATAATGTGAAATATAGTGATAATGAACTACTTAAATTTATGCCAGTTTCAGAAAACTCATTTCCTTCTTCAAAGCCTACAAAATACATACATAAAAATGATAGAAGTAATAAAATTTAAAATATTATTAAATAACAACTTTTAAAATCTCTAATCATATGTAAATGTGGATTAATTATTTATATTTAGCATTTTTATGA
>KZ807562.1:74177-94616 GCA_000696205.2 Oncopeltus fasciatus
ATATTATATATATATTAAATATTTATTTTGTTTTCTTCCAACGAAAAATTTTTACATTCCTTATAGTTGTTTAGTTAATATGTTTATTAGTGATTATCTCTAAATGAGAGCCTTTTATTTATTTTTTTTCTTCCCATTCAGTGGCTACCTTTTCTGCTGCTTTTAGCCAATTCCAAAGTGACACACACATCTCACAACAGATTTTTAGATTATTATGTTGGTATTTTCTCTGATTTACCTTCTGGACATTAAAAATGATAGCCACTAAAATCTGCATGTGTGCCGCTTCTCCAGCCTCAGTTTTTAGTTTAGTAGCTGTTAAATGCAAAATGAAGCAAAATCGAACCATTAAAAGTGGGGAATTATCTGTAATATCATGTGCGAATAAAAAACTTATTGATCTAGAGTGCATTAAAAGAAAAAACTTTTAACACTTTTTTTTATTTATATTTGACATATTTTGTAGGTTTTACAACTCAATTCGACAATTAGGGTGTGAATACGGTATATTCATCTTACCCAGGGGTTTAGACTCGGAGTAAAGTTCAGGGAGCTGGAGAGATTATCTAGCCTGCCTCAGTGGTCAAGCAAGAGACCCGGGTTTGAGTCCCAGCTGAGTAGTAAGATTTTTTTCTGGCTCCCATGCATTTATTGTATAAGCCTAGATATGTTTATTAATAAAAGATAATTTTTTTAAGTGTAGAGGATTACCTGTGATGTAAAGTTTAAATATGAATATTCATCAATATGTTATGAGGTAGTTGCTTAGTTTAAGCAACTCCTGAGTTACTCTTTTTTTTTTTTTTAACAAGAAAGACTTAAAGCCAATTTGGCAATTAGATGATTTTTTATTACAGGATGGTATTTACTTACTTCATTGTTTGTATTTACAATACTTATCAACTTGCAGATCTTAAACATAACTGAATTTTTCAGTAGAAAAACATATCTCAAGTTATTAATTAACTAATCTTATACTATACAGTGGGGGGGGGGATGAAAATCCTAGAGGAATATTAAATATCCTATGTAAAAATTAAATTAAATATAACGAGAAGAGGATAGTCAGGAATTTGGTCTTGGTAGCTGAAGAATTCAAAACTAATTTGTAACCAAAAATATTTTTATAAATATTGTATTTGTTGTGATATTTAATCCCACATTAATTTTTACAATAAATGCAAGGGAATAGGATAAAAAATCTAACTGTCTCAGCTGTCTCAGCCATGACTGGATGTTGGATCTCCTGCTTTCAGGGCCGACGTGCTAGCCAATCACACTACCGAGACTGACCAGATAACTTATTAAATTCCCCGCACTCTACTGTTTAGTTTAATATTTTATTTTTTGTTTAANGTAGCTGAAGAATTCAAAACTAATTTGTAACCAAAAATATTTTTATAAATATTGTATTTGTTGTCGTATTTAATCCCATATTAATTTTAAATAATAAATGCAAGGGAATATAATAAAAAATCTAACTGTCTAAGCCAGGACTCGAACCTGGATCTCCTGCTATCCGGGCTAGCGTGTTAGCCAATTACACCACCAACACTAGCCAGTTAACTTTTAAATTCCCTGCACTCCTACTGGGAGTCTAAACCTCCAAGAAAGACTATTATATCGTCTTATGCTCGAAGGAGCTGACATTATCAAGCTATTTATTGGACTCTCGTTATTTGCTTTTATTTATTTTTATAAATATTGTATTTGTTGTGGTATTTAATCCCACATTAATTTTAAACAATAAATGCAAGAGAATAGAATAAGTTATCTGGCTAGTCTTGGTGGTGTAATTGGCTTACACGCCAGCCCGGATAGCAGGAGATCCAGGTTTGAGTCCTGGCTGAGACAGTTTGATTCTTTATTCTATTCCCTTGCATTTATTGTTTAAAAATATTTTTATTTTACCCAACGTTTCAGCCTTTATCAGGGCTGAACATGAAAAGAAAAAAGAACATGTAAAAATAATATAGTAACATGTCTAAGTGTCATAAATTAACACATGAATAAATAAATAAAAACATAAAACTGTGTGTAATCGACTAAACAAAATGCTATTGAAAACTGAACAATTACACATAGCTTTATACTTACATTTATTTAATCATGTGTTAGATTGTGACATATAGACATGTTTCTAGACTATTTTTTTCCTCTATTTAATTTTATTACCTCTAAATTTTACAACTTTTTGTAGTCAGTTTCAAATCTTGTTCATTAGACTTCAATGCATGTAGTCAACATGAGAGGTAAGCTTAAACCTGCTTATCCTATCTAGATACTGGTACAGAATTTTATCTTATCTTGAGGGTAAAGGGTTTATTGACAGTATTGACCCTTACAAAAACATGTAAATGTGAGAAAGTCATGAGGGATAAATAATCTATTATTTGTACCAGATGGAAAGTATTTGTCTTGTATTATTTTTAAATATTTTGTTACTGGAAGCTATCTTCCTAAAGGGCTCTTAGGAGCATAGTTCATTGTATTTTGACTCAGCAAGAACTGTTCTTGTGTGCAGCGATTTCTATTTTCAGGGTACATTGATTTCTTTCAAGGTAAGTTATAGATGAAAACTATTTCCTAACAATTTTTAAAGGCAGGTAAACTGAGATTCAAATTAAAAACCTTGGTCTGTTGTAATTCCGAGCTGAACTCCGGTTTGTTGGTGGTATTAGTTATGAATATGTTCTGGACGAGTGTTTCTCTGTACACCACTAAGAGAAGATAGTCCATTCCTATGCTATTGGAGAAAGGGTCCAACTGTAGCAATGACTTCTATGTACATTGGTGTAAAATGTAATTTTAAGGCATTAGAAGAAAAAAAAAGCCTAAATTTGAAGGTAAATTTGTTGATCGTCAAGTTCTATGCAGAGGGGTTTTTCAGGATTTCGGTCTTGGTAGTTGAAGAATTAAAACTAATTTGCAACCAAAAAAAATTTATTTTAGCCAACGCTTCGGTCTGAATTTCAGGCCTTCAATAGGGTTGAATATGAAAAAGAAATATACAAAAATAATATAGAAACATGTCTATATGTCATAATCTAACAAAGAATAAGTAAATTAAAATGTAAAACTGTGTGTTATTGATAGATATTGAATATATTAGAAAGAAAAAAAAATTTTAATATTAGGGTGATGGGGAGAGAGAGACTCATGCTCAACAGTCTACATCATGAACTGTTTTTAAAAAAATTATTTGGCAGTTGTGGAAGGGAACAGAAAAGGGGGAATCAAATGGCTGGAGATTCCTGGAAATCTCACTGAAGTGAAGAGGAAGAGAGGAAAAAAAGCTATGAGGTTGTCTTTTGGCGATTTTTTTTAATGTGAAAAATATTATGTATGTGGAAGAAATATAGTCTTCGTTTGTTTTGTCATTGATGGGATTTTATTCTGAATGTGTATGAATAGACTCGACTAAAAGTCGTTTCTCAAGGTTGAGACCCAGCCTTGAGAATGATAGAGAAAAAACGTCATCTTGTTGAATAACTGTGCATTTAATAATAAATTATTAAGTTAACTATTAGTTTAAAAAAATTCATGATGCAAACATACTTCACTAATGAACTAAAAAATTACCCTAAGGACAACTTTAAAAAAAAAAAAAAAAAAGATTGAATTATCAACCAAGAAAATGGGGATTAGTATCAACCCCACATATCCTTTATGTAGGAAGTTTTATATACTAACTTTAGTGGGAATATCAACCACCAAAGCTTTCATAACCTCTTTTGCAGAAATTTCATTGTTATAGTACACCCCACCATTCTTTAAATTTATAAAAATAATTTTAGTTCCAAAATAAAGTGCAATCACCTGATGATATCATCAGGAAAACTTTAAATGATTTATAGCACTTATTAAATATTGTTATGGGTTTTGACTGTTTCAGTTCACAAGTATCACCCCATTAAAATTAATTCAATTAAAATCACTTAATTCAAATTTAACAACTATATTTGAATATTAAAATTGGATTTGACAGGCTAGTTTTGGTACAGTTGAAAAACTATCTTGTTCTCTTTGATTAGTTACACTAGACTCTGGGGGAAGATGTAATTTTTCAATTATCAGTTTATTTTTCTTATGCTTAAATGCCCAAACACAGTCATCAGGAACATGAAAACACAATGAATTCAGGGGTGTTATCTTGATAAATTTCATTAATCCACTGTGTTCCATGTATAGTTTATTAGTATTGTTTACTAATGAATCCAATGAAATAACAATATCGCTTATTTGTTCACAATGAATTATAGTTTTTTTATCCAATATATGAGTAGGTAAAGTTACAATGGCAACTGATGATGAATTATGAATTAAAGTTCGCAACTGTAATAAAGTATGAGTAATTGAAATATCACTCCAATATGGAGACCCAAGACTTTTAACAAATATTCTTAAAATTTTCTTACTTGGGTACTTTCCTTCATGGCCACACCATAAATTTTTTGCTGATATAGTACTACAAATTTCATCAAATAGTGATGTACTATTCATAGATGATTTCTTTGGCCAAACTGTAAAATCGGCAGATTTCAAAGTTTCATTAGGTAATTTACATCCAAAGTCAAAATCATGGCTGAATGAACTTCTACTTGCAGATGGACTTGACTGAATAACACTGTTGCTCTGGTATCTCCACGCAATTTTCAGTTCTTCTTCAGGAATATTATTGACTTCATCTACAACTGGCACTGGAACAGGTAAATCTTCAATTGTTGTTAAAGGATTATTATCTCTGTCAGCGAGAAATATGTAATCATTATTAGCTATACCTTCCGCTAAAAAATACTTCCCAAATATATCTGAGTAAAATTGCAGATCATCTTCTTCCAATAAAATCAGAGCGCCTAGTGGAAGTCCATAATTCAAAATAGTATCCAAAGATGAAATTCCACTAGTTACATATTCTTGAGATTTTGAAGGTAAACAACCAGCACTTAACCTGCTGCATTCACTTTGAGGGAACATTATTCTAAAATGCTATATTATAATTCAATTTCTTTTGGAAACAAATTATAATATAATAAGCAAACGCCATTAGAGTTTACTGGTCACAAAACATCTTTTCCACTACATGTAGGCAAACAAAACCTTTCCCGTGATTGCTACTTTTGTGACGTCATTTGACGTAACAGATTAACTCACAATATTCCAGGATGGCTAGAAATATTGGATGCTGAACAAAAAAGGCATTTAATCACAAGTAACCTACAGGTTAGAACTGAGTTTGGAGATTTAAGTCAGACAGTAGATCATAAAGTATAGTTCCTTTAGGAGTGCTTCGTCGGGAGCCCCATGAAATATGGTGTACATTGAAGTCGCCAAGAATGAGGACAGGAGGTGGAAGTTGGTCGAATACACGTGATATATCATGCAAATTCCATAGTGAATTTGGTAGATACGCACAGCATACTGTTACTGTTAAGGGATAGTATATTTTAGCTGCTACCACTTGAAGAGTAGTATTTATTTTTATTTCATGGGCTCTAATTTCATTACGAATGTAGATCGCTACTCCACCGTGGCTATGACTGCCTTCCTCAATTTCAGGTTCATTGTGTATAACATTGTAACCCTTCAAGTGCTTTGGGAAACCTTTTTTAAATTTGGTTTCTTGAAGCGCAATCATGGTTCAAAGCGCATGGTTTGTAAGTGCCAATCAGCCATCTTAGTTCATCTTCATGAGTCCTGCACCCTTGAATGTTCCACTGGATCATGCAATTTTCGTTTCAATGGTTATTTGCCATTATTTAGGGATTAAGTTCGTCGAAGCGAATCTTATCTTTTTTGGAAGACAACGGTCCTTTTGGAAGATTTTTCTTTCGGCCTCTTCGGGATTTTTTAGGCGAATCCTCATCACTTTTATCAGAGAAGACTCCTGGGGAGAAACTAGATATTACCGTTGTTTCCTTTTGCTGTTGTGGCTGGGAATTTGATTCCCTTCCAGAAGAAGAAGATGGTTTAGGGAGTATAGGTTTTGGAGGGTCAGGAGAAGGAAGTGGGGTTTTAGTGGGAATGGAGGAAGGTAGGGATGCAGGTGTAGAAGAAGGTAGGGGAGTAGGATTGGTAGAGGGGAGGGTTGTTGGAGTGGAAGTAGAAAAGGAATTTGAAGGAGTAAAAGGAAGGGTTGCCTCTCGTGCGAGGCGGTTGGATAGAACTGATCGTTCATTGTAATTTTTTTCCACGACTTTTTGCTTGTTCGTGACTTCTGCGTATAAACCGCTTTTTGCATACGATGGGCTTGAGACTAGCTGACGCACTTGTCTATATGACATATCTTTATTTTTTACTTTGCACTTTTGAACTTCTTTCTCAAATAAATACACAGGGCATTCAGGCGATCGAGAAGAATGTTCTTTTCCACAATTCACACACGTTAAGGGCTTGGAGCAGTCGGTACCTGTGTGTATGTCCCTTCCACAAGCGCAAATACTTTTTTCGGCTCGACATTTTACGACGGTGTGTCCAAATTTTTGACATTTGAAGCAACGTCGTGGTGACGGTATATATGGTCGGACTTCAATTCTTTTATAAAATGCTACCCTTATCAGTTCAGGAAGTTCAGGTCTATTAAATGTTAATATGAGACTCCCTGTATTCTCTCTTGTGGTGCCATTCCAGCGTGTGATTCTCCTGATAGCTGTAACTCCTTGATCTTTCAAGCCATCCATTATCTCCTCATCTGTTGAATTCCGGAGATCATGACAGGTTATAACGCCTCTTGAGCTGTTAAGAATTCTGTGCTCCTCCACTTGTATGTCAAACTCTCCTAGTTTCTTAGAAGCTAAAAATTTTTCTGATTGTTTCTTTGAAGAGCATTCAATAAGTAACGATCCTGACGGCATTTTGCTTATATTTTTAGTTTTACCAAATGTCCCTCTAATAAGTTTTTCGAGGACAAATGGTGATGTTTTTGTAAAATCCGAATTGTCAATTCTTTTTACTACTATAAATCGTGGGAATTGTTCTTCCTCACGTGCTTGGGTAGAATTAAATGACAAAAACGTTGTTCTCCTTTGTTTTTTCTTATCAGGTGAGTTTGTGAATTGTATGAATGGTTCGTAAGTGTATGCTTTCTGGTCACGAGGTAATTGGATCTGTTCCAATGGCCTCTTTTGGTTTTTATTATACGCATTAGTCAGATTTGTGCTCCCTTGAATAGAGCTACTAATAGGCAAATTGAGATCCGTGTCCATGCAAGAGTCTCCCAGAGAGGCCTGCACTCTCTCTGGGTCCAAAGTGATCAATCCGGCAGTTTGGTTGTTGGTGGTGGGAGATATCAGTTTAGAGGGCACAAAATTCCCAGTCAGTGCTCTCATAGTCCGCGGTGGGGCTGCCACCTTAAGGCCAGCAGACATAGCCTCCCCTCGCGGGGTCAGGTCTAGCTCTATAGGGAAGGTGGCCCTACTTCATCACAAGACCCCGCCTCTACAAGTCCGCCTATCATCCTCTGTCGTGAATACACACTGCCACAGAGTAGATAGCCCAGGGGGTGCCGCGGGGAGGCCTGTAGTAGGCGTTGGCAGGGATAAGGTAGTAAGAAGATACCATGCAGTGGGGATGGCACTAGAGCATGGCAGAGCTTCATTGAAAGTATTCGATTTCACCAATCCTGATAATCGACTTTTACTACCCGTTTACCCCCCTCTCGGTCTCTTTTTCTACAAATTTCTTTAAACATAGTGCCAATCTTGGGAATGATAAAATATTTATTTTATTGAAAAAGCATATTCGACCTTTTTGAAATTTAAAATTCTCTTTTAATAATCTCTATGGTCAAAAACTCTCCATTTACGAAATTATTGTATGTCTTAAACAGAAGTTTTAACATAAATTAAAATTATATTTTAAGTTCTTGGATATTTTATCAGTATTGAAATATAAATTGCTTATTTCAATTAAAACGTTTGAAAGATTTAAATAATTTTTAAACTGTTTAAAAATGTAAAAAGGTCTTAAAATATTTTAAAGATTTGTTCATTTTTAAAATTTTTTTTATACGGCGAGGAGTGTAGGCTTCAACAATATTTGATGAGTGCATTTAAAATGTTTTTAAAAATATATTATATTCTTTAAACAAAGTTATTTACCTTAGAAATCAGTTGAGTATAAGTAAATACTCACACACGAGTACATGCGTGTCTGTGCGTGTGTATATTTAAATTATGACCATTTAATTTTTCATGTACTTATGATTTTTTTAATTTAAAAAATCATAACATTTCATCTACTTTTTTCAATTTTTCATTGAAAAATTTTCATAATTGAAAGCAAGAATCGATTTCCCCTTAAATTGTAGCTGCACCTGGAAGAACAATCTGAGGATTCTGCTGATGACAATGATCAATCGAATTATTCATTGAATTATTATTTTTAAAATTTTTCTAATGTAAAACTAATATTTCTCATGACTATTATATAAAATATGCTTGATGGTAAATGTTGTTCCTAGCATTCCCGGAACCCCCCACTTCTTTTAGAGCTCAGCTCCAATCTAACAATCCTCTTCTCTTGCATTCTTCCTTTCTTCTCCATGTAAGTTGTCCTGGTTACTTCTCTCAGCATTCTTCCTGTGCAAGTTGTCCTGGTAACTTCTCTTAGCATTCTTCCAGTGTTTGTCTTCCAGGTAACTTCTACTAGAGTTTGCCCAACCATTGAAATTGTACCTCTTTAGTAACTATAGTTAACAAGTGTATAAAATTGTATTTGTAAATTTGGATGTAAGACTTCTGTTTACATATATTTTTACCACCCAGACGGGAAAGCCCATGGTGAGACAGCCATTCTGATTCGCAGTTCCCTCTCCCAAACACTCCACGATCCAACAGGTGTTTCGAGTTGTAGATTGCATATCTTCCACTCTCGAGAACAAGCAGTACTGCGTTGGTGCCTTCCTCGATGTGTCACACGCATTTGGCAGAGTGTGGCATCGCGGACTACTGTTCAAATTAAAACCCATCCTCCCAAGCACCCTTTACCATATCCTTCGCTCCTAACTAACCGATCGATTCTTCAGGATCCGACAAGGATTACCAAGTGGAGGCGGAAGTTCCACAAGGTAGTGTACTCGGCTCTATCCTTTACATACTGTAAACTGCCGATATCCCGTCACATCCTAACACACTCCTAGCAACCTTTGCAGATGTCCAAGCAATCCTTTCTACCGATGCTGACTCACTTACTGCCAGGCAAAATCTCCAACGGCATCTGATTGACATACAGCGTTGGTGCCAGCGCTGGCGCATTAAGGTCAACGAAGACAAATGCTGTCATGTCACTTTCACACTAAGGAAGAAACAACCTGGCAGAATTTATTTTAATGACATCCCTATCCCATCTTCCGATTGCGTCAGGTACCTAGGCTTTCATCTTGACTCCCGTCTAACATGAAACACGCATACAAAAATCAAAAGACAGGAGATATGAGACCTATACAGATAGGAGACTTGGACAACTTTACGAGCTACTAAGCCACAAGTCAACCTTAACTGTGACCAACAAACTTACCATTTATAAGACGTTACTGAGACCTATCTGGACGTATGGAGTCGAACTTTGGGGAACTGCTAAACCATCCAACATCCAAAGAATACAGTCCTTTCAATCCAAAATCCTCAGAATCATAGTTGTCTAGCTATTTATCGACTCTCGTTATTTATTTTTTAATTTTCATTTATAAATATTAATTTAGTTGTGGTTTATTATTCCCACGTAAATTTTAAACAGTTAATGAGAGGGAATAGAATAAAAATCTATCGGTCCCGGCCAGGATTCGAACCTGGATCTCCTGCTTCCCGAGCAGGTATGTTTCCATTACACCACCGGGACGAGCTATACTAGAAATAGCTAGTCCCTCTCATCAATTGTTTAAAATTTACGTGGGATAAAAAACCACAACCAAATAAAATATCTAATAATTATTCTTTTCTAATTCTTGACAAAACGTTCAGTATCCATTTTATATATTCGATTACACACAGTTTTATATTCAAGAATAATTGATTGTAATTTAAGTATTTTGTTTTTCGGGAACCCGAAGCAAGACATGCTTGTGGGTCTTAAGTCATAAGTCCAACTCCATAGAGATCCTTCAGTACTTATGGTCATAGGGTGTACAGTTTATAAATAATATCAAAACCTTTATATAGGGAAACAGCTATCTGTATATCTTTTATTTCTAAATAAATTAAAATATATTTCCTACTGATAAATATGTCCTAAGTTAAATGGCAAGACTGAATTGACAATCAGTAGAAAAGAAGGAGGTCGATCAAAAAGAGGAGTTATAATTAATATTTTCGTGTTCTAGAACCCTTCCGTCGAGAAACTGATACTTCTATGCAGTGGCTTTTGCTAATATAAGTTACTCCTTGTTGATTTAGTATAGCCTCATCTTTGTATAACCTTTCTCCAGTCCTTACCTGTCATCCAAATAGTCTAATGAGTTCTAACTATTCTATTAGTAATGATAATTCTAAGCTTGAAAAGCCCAGTGAATATGATTGTTGCCATACTGGATGCCAAAATTGTGTTTTCGATGTGTACTTAAAAGCTGTAGAAAAAGGGAAGAGAAATAAAGAAAATGATAAAGAATATTTAAGATTTGATTTAATATCTCAGACCAAATTTAAGCCTTTCACTCTTTATGCTTTGAAGAACCTTTCAAGTGACACTAATATTTATACTTTTAAACCTCTCACAGACGATAGTAAATTACTTAGTGGTTATCTACCCTATAGTGCTGGACAATATTTATCACTAAGAATTAACAATTCTCATGTAAAAAGCAAAGAAAATATTTCTTGTGAAATTAATAGCTCCTCCACTCACTTAGTTAGAGATTTTACTTTAATATCTTTATCTCATCATATGCATGAATGCTGTTTTGAAATGGTCATTAAATTGTATGAAAAAAGTATTACCTCAAAGTACCTCAGATCACTGAATTTGGGTGATATAACTTATTGGCGGGGTCCATATGGAGATTTTAAACATAAACCAAATGAATATTCTTACCTAATAATGTTCTGCATGGGGACAGGTGTGGCTCCAATGTTACCAATTTCCAAAGAAATAATAGAAAATGAAATGGATGAAACTATTTTAAGCCTGCATTTTGGTTGTCGAGTAAGTTCTGAAATTATCTTTAGAGATGATCTTTATAGCCTTTCTGACTTTTGGAATTTTACTTGCTATTATTACTTATCTGAAGAGAATGACATATCTTTGAAAAAGTATAAAGAACAATTTATTTTGAGTCGTATAACGAATAAACATGTTGCAGAGGCTATAAGTAACAAATCAAACTACTATATACTGATCTGTGGCAGTACTGAATTTAATAACAATATTGAAAATTATCTGGGTCAATTGAAAATTGAAAAAAGTAGATATTATGTTTTTTGATTTGATCTTAACATAGGTAATAAATGTGAGTTACTAAACCAGGGAAATCTTGCTGCCTATGTCTAACTCTCAGGAAAACTTTGAACTTAAAATATGTCATTAGTACGATAATTGATTGGAGCAATGCTATTTTTAGCTCTTTGAAAGTATAATTTAAATCTAATTGTATTAAGATACAAAGTCTCTTAAGCCAAAGAAACTTCTCTACAAAAGTTTTCAAAATATTTTAACGATAAATAATATTAAAAGATACAACACCTGTGAACATTCAGTAGTACCTGAAAAACTAATGAGTTGTTGGGATCCCATTGCATCTAAGACAAAAAAATCTTGTATTTGAAATCCTTTATACTTGTTTCAATGTTCATAAATTTGCAGCCATCTCTGCAGGAAATTCTACATGGAATTCAGGAGTAAAATTTTTATTATAATGAATGTAAGGCTAATAAATATTTTGAAATTATTTTCATTTACAAACTATTATCTATCCATTTCATTTAATGCTTCCTTAGGTTTAAAAAAAAAAAAAAGATTTTGTTACTCCCTTCCTAGTGAAAGATGCCTTCCAGGATGGAAAATAAAGCTTACAGATTTTGTGTTTGAATTAAATATTTTTATATTGGTCTTGGTTAGTTCAGTCCTTATTTTTTGGACTTGCAATATCTGAGCATAGACCATTGGCTTTTACAATACTTGACTCTAAAGATACTTATTGGATTAGTTAACTTGATATTATTTCTCATTTCTTTTGATTTACTTAAATTGATTATCAATCTTGCCACACTTTCAAACTTCTATAAAGTACTGGTTCTGAGAGTTTGTGAGCCAATATGGAGATATTCTGTGGGTTAAAACAATATTTTACAAACTATTTAAGGTACAATGAACATCAATTTTCCTGATTTATTTCCCACTCCTTACTACTGCACATGAGCTGAGCAGGGTGAATAGCATTGGAGATGCTATGCCATTTACCTTGGTATACTTTCAGTACAATCCGGAGCGTTCTTGTTAAGTGAAAAATTTATCAGCCTTATCAGAGAAAAAAAATATCTTCAGTTAAATTTTGTTTTCTTGAATTACCAAGGTAAATAATCCCCAGCTCATGCCTTTCCAACTTTCCTTTGAAAGCATTAACCCGACCATTGTGATCATTCATTAACCACAATGAATCATGGCTTCTCTGGAAGTTTTTTCTAATGCCTAATGAGGTAAAAATATAATTTTTTCTATAGTCCTATCTAGACACGTGCAGACACACATATGTGTGTTATACATTAATGTATAAAGAGTTATACAATAATTTAATAAGCCTGAATGCATTAAATTCAGTTTAAAGAAATGACAGTTTAATAAATGGAAATTAGAAAACATGTCACAACTTGAAGAGACTAATTTTGACTTATCTTTAATAACAACAATTAAAAAAAAAAAAAAAAGGTGGTCTAAACTTATATGAGTATTCAGAAGTTATTGAAGTTTAAAAATAAATAAAGGGATGGACTCAAAAGAGAAACATCTAGCCAAAAACCAATCAATAAAAAACATTTCTTAACAATTTTTCTCTCATAGCCATATATTAAGCATACCAACATACTTCCATTCCCATGAATAAGGATCATGGAAGTACAAAAAAGTAAGGAAAAAATAACTTAAGTTTGGATCAGCATCCCTTGTCAACCATGGTGAGCTTCTTCATTTTCTATCAGTTAAGAATAATCTAATTTATCACTAGATTTTTAAATAAATTTTAAACTACTAATCAAATATTAATAATTAAATGTCATACTATGTAGATAGACGTGGTAAATGATTAGAAGATAAGTTAATAACTTATTCTTGAATAATTAGCAAAATATGCAAGGGAATAAAAGAAAATGCATAGATGAAAGATATTTTTCATTTTAATTCATGTATATTAACAAGTGTATTTACAAACAAATATTTCTAAAGCCTTTACATAACTGTGGACATAAATGAACAGAATATGGGGGAAGTAAAGACAAATTTTTCTTTTAAGAGCATCCATCCATACTGAAAAACATCGATAACATAATTTACACTACAAACCATGATTTTTATTAAAAAGGAAGAAACTAAAATATTTTGAACAGGCACAAATGCTTATTTAATTTAATCTAGTATCTTCAAATAATAGTTTTCTTAAGCTTGGAAGGACTGTTCTATTCTTCAAAACTTTTAGTTGTGTAAAATAATTTGTATAGTTGGCATACAGTTATTGAACTGTTGTAACATAAGTAAACATGTTTGAAACTTTTTCCCTACTACTTTCATGTATATATATTAGGTGCTAGTTAAATCTTCTGATGCTTTTGATTGATTAAATCTCATTTCGACATTATTTCCCTTATTAAAGAATTAAATCCCTTCCTTAAGCTTTTATATAAAATAATAGTTTAAATGTAGTAATAGAACTTCTTGAAGTATATGTAGTTATTCAGATTGGTTCTAATTCATTGCTATATTATTCCTGAGGAGGTCGGAATCCAAAAAGTACTAATGATAAACATTTACTTTAATATTCATAGACATACATATAATTTTAAAATATGAGATAAAATAGTTAATTTCAGTAACTACCGGTCTTCTCAATAAATTATTGTCTTCTCTGTAAAGAAAAGTATAAAATCACTATTATTTATAATGAATGAACATATACTTAGTCATTAATGTTATGATAACTGTGTTTGGAAAATATTCTCAAACAAGTGAAAATATACTGCATCAGCTAAACTAGGATGTGCACTGAAAGCTAAATGTATAAATTTTTTTCTACTGAAAACAAGAAAGATATTGGTAAAAGTAGGTAAATTGAAACATTAATATCGCTGGAAAATTTGAATTAATTTTTATCCATACCATTTTCCATTCAATAATTGAATTCTGAATTTGATTAAAAGATGCAATTAAATTTGGAACTTAAAATATTTAAAATCTAGATGACTTATACTGGTGCATCAAATAAGCTATCGCCCATTTCTTTCAAATTTTATTCATTAGTTGTTTTACGAAATTCATAGGCAGCCACAGTTTGGAAATTTATCATTAGGAATATTAAATTGTTTAATTCAAATTATGTAAAATGATTATTTCTTATTTTATTGAACACCTTGAGCATAGTCTTATAGTTCTCTATGGCTGTAACCAGTTATAACAAATAAATTGAGTGTAGGCATAAAAGCAGGCAAATTTCATCATAAGAAAAATACATTAAATCGCTAGATGATTTTCAAAACTATTCTTCATAAAGAATAAAATGAATTCTACTCATGGTCTATAATTACAGCTTTGTAGCTTTGATCACAATGTTTAAAAGAATGTACTTTTATGGAGTACACAATGCCATTTCTACAACTTCCTATTTAAAAAAATTTAAGAGTATGAAATTATTTGTTATTCATTTTCTTAGGGTGCAATATCATTTTTTTAAATTACAAATTTTATATCTAAATACCTATTTCAAGTATAAAGAATAATTAATGTCTAAAACTTATGAACAGTAATAGGAAATTTTGCACTCATATCTTAATTTGTTCAACTTGTTGGTATTATGCTATTTTTAATTATTATATAATTGAATTTTACCAATTTTTAAAATTAAGAGAATAAATCAGGGCTTGATTAGGGTATATATTGAAACAATTTTTCACATTAAATAAAATTAAAGACTTCTTTTATAGTTAGAGTGTATTAAGAAAGTAACTTGTACATGTTATTTTACAGCTATTATTTTTTTTTTTACTGGTAACAATTTTTTATTCTGGTTGTATACAAAATTTAAATTGGATCAAATAGTTAGAATAACATTTTGCTTATCAGCAATGGAAAAATTTCTTGATATTTAATACATGACTATTGTATATTTAAATAATAAAAACAAATACCATTATTGACTAAGTAATACTTAAAACAAGGTGGCTAATGCTTTTTATTTAATTATGTTGTTCAACACACTTATAAGAAATCAGTAATGTGAAATGAGGCAACTTATAATTCTAACTGAAGGTTAAATATTAATTTTTTAATATTTTGTGATTGTAATTTATTTCAACTACTTAAAACAATAAAATCCAAAAAACTACGAACTAACAATGAATTAAGCTTAAGAACTAAAATCAATAGGTCAAAGGTAAAATCCCAATCAACAAATTAAAAAAAAATATTACCTTATATTAAATGATTACAGACAACTAATTTTAAGAGCCAGAATTAAACCTTTACCAAGTAGATGTGATTTCAAGTGTAATTATAATAAATAAAATAAAAACAAATAAATTATTTTCTTCAGCCATTAAATAATGAATTACCTGTACAAGAGAAAGAGTGCTTTGCCGAGGAACCTTAATTCCCTTGCAGAAACAGTCTTTCTTACCTTCATTATAATAACCTATAGGTAACTTTAATAGTTGCATGGTTGATTTTCTAATCTAAAACTGGTTCTGCAAATACATTGAGAGAAAAAAAAGTGACTTTTGGGAATGATAAATTACCAGATAATGAATGATAGACATATATTTTAAGTTAAATATAAATTATAGTTACGAATAAGATGACAGATGATTTCATGTATAAATCATTAGGGTAGAAAGTGTTGTTATGCCTCTCCAAATCATACATGACAGAGATAAGGACAACTGTAAAATGCTATATACAATGGTATTCTTATTTACTAAAATTGGAATGCATACAGACAGCTACAAGTCACTAAGAATAAGTAAATAGGCCATCAACCCTTTTACTGTTGCAGGGTTCTATAAATATTATCAATAATTCCTCTCTCTTTGCAGATGTGTGTGTATATATATATATCATTTTAAAAAGATCAATCTGATGGTAACTAGATATGTAAAATAACAATTATCAGGCTTATTCTACTCTTCGATTAACTATATGAAGACCTGCACATTATGCAAAAGAAAATATAACTTCCTAATTCTAAAATAATTTTTTGCAAGAACTGGAGTAAATAAATTTTTAGGCTAAGGCAAAAAAAAAAAAAAAAAAAAAAAAAAAAAAAAAAAAAAAAAAAAAAAAAAAAAAAAAAAAAAAAAAAAAAAAAAATCTGTACTAATAGAAAAGTGGAAAATGATGCAGGTGAATTATAATTTTGACATAATATAACAGCTAAATTACATCTATATTTTAAAAAAGTATTTTAAAAAAAAACAAAAAAACTTGAAGAACAGAGTTTACATATTAAGTACAATTGCATTTAAAAAGCTGTGTTTTATGCCATGAACTACAGCTAACATAATTTTTTAAGGTTAACTGCAAGATTAAATTTATATATATATAAATTTCATTTAATATATACAAATTTAATGCGCGCACACACATATATAAAATGAGAATGAAATTTTAACAGACTATTGTTATCCAATAAATTTATATTCTAACGAAAAGAAAATTATTGTGCACACATTTAACAAGTGCAAGATAAAAATGAGAATGTGCTGAAAGTATAGAAGGTAAAGCTAAATAGTTTTCATTAATTACACAGACTCAAAAATATTAATAGCACATGCATGCAGTATTGTCATAATATTCACTTGAATGTAATATATATATTTTTAATATCTTCATTACACTCCTTTTCATATGTATAAATATACTGAGTATTCTATCAAGTTATTAATTTAATATGGGTAATTACCTACCTAGTGGCACTTATGTCTAAGAGGCACAATGTACTTACTTCACAATAATATACACTCCAATTATGTATATGCTTATATTTTTATATTCTGGGATAATTGTATCCAAGTGGATTATATATTAAGAAATTACAGGCTGGCATTATTTGTTATACACATTTTTTAGAAAAGAAAACGGATTGAAGGAAAGAGACATGAATATATTTCAAGATAGCATGTAAATCTTGGTCACCTACAACTACCTGGCACAATAAAATAGCATACATATTTACTTTTTCTTAACTATAATTTTAATAATTTTATGATATTTATTTACAAGTAAATTCAATTATGAATAGAGAACTTATATTTCATGTTTAAATAATTTGACTATGTAAGAGATGAAAAAAAAGNATATTGGGTATGTCCTAAATTCATATTACAATCAACTATTAAACTTTATAAAATGATTTAAAAAAAAACCCTGCTGAAAACTAAGAGTTATTTCATAAAAGATTATAATAATTTGTGGATTGCTTTAGGAGCAGATAGAACATTAAATATAACATATATACAATTTTATTTTTAATGATTTGTTTTTAAATTTATAAACATCACTGTATTAAGAGACCCATTTTAGCTTATATACATGTTTCTAATCAAGAGAAACATAAAAATTGTAGAAAGCAGAACTAGCAGCAATAGGACCCGGACAATTATTAAAAGGTGATACCAAAATTATGCTTTCGTAATGTTAACAAGCAAAGAAGATGAAGAGTTTTATTATTGTAGAAATAATACTCCATATTTTATTATTGTGGTGAAATAATATTTCACTAATTGAAATTATTGACCCAATGCAGTAACCAACTTATTTGGATCAGTGAAATATTCTTAAACAATGCTAATTAGGTCTGATTGTTAACTTAGGACTTACTGTTAATAGATTAACAGTTCTTAACATTATTAAGATTAACAGTTAATATTGAGTTGAATTCTAGATCATATCTAATGTTGGTTATTGTGCTAAAATAAAGTGGATTAGTTCAGTTTTCTAGGTATTTACACCTCCCACACATAATTACTATTATCTTGTTATAAATGGTAAATATCTAGACCTACCTGTTTCATTGGGGCAAAAGAAAATATATCCAAGAAGGTGTAAGGATTTAAAGATCCCTGTGAGACACCTATAATAATAATAATTAGAATAAATGTATTTAAGATTTGTTACATTTTCAGGCAATCACAAGCACAGCAATGTCTCACCCTATTCCTTAATATAATTATAATCAGTTAAAATTTGAAGTCAGGATTCACCTGGAAGTTTTTAGTGATCAGAAGAAGTTAAATAACTTGTTTGTTATCTGATTGAAAGATGAAATTTGCCATTCACATACTTTTGTTACTTGAAGTGATTTTAAACATAACTACTGGGAACAACCTGAAAGTTTCATATTTGATGAACAATAATGTAAAAATACAAAAATGAATTTCACTATGGTATGGAACAAACCAGTTATTCAAGTTTTTCATTTTTGTTAATTGTTCAGTAATAAAAATATTTATATTTGAATATATCAGTTTATAAAGTCCTATGTTTAGTAAGTACTATGTAATTTTAATGTTTCTCATTAATTTCTGTTGAATTGAAAACCAAAGTTAACTATTTTTTTTCATAACCAAAATTATTCTTAAAAACTAATGGAATAAATTATTGCTATACTTATTTTAAATAATATTTTTAATTATATTTTAAAATAATTCAAGAAAAACAACAACAGAAAGTTAGGCTACAGGAGAAGAAAGAAAATAAACAATAGTTTGAAGAATAATTAAAACATTTCAGTTTAATACGTCATACTTCCAGTGAGATGTTTTTCCCATAGCAATTAATACTTTATTTACTTCAAACTAAAATTAGCATTCTCAAATTTCATGAGACTATATTTCTTTAAAGTTTACTCAAATCTAAATAAATAGAAAATTCTTTAACAAAAACAATCATAATTTTTAATAAGTATTAATTTTTAAAGACTGTCAACACTCCAATAACAATAATTAATCAATATTAATATAATAATACATGTGTGTATTTCTTATACATATATATGTATATAGTATATATGTACATACTAAGAGAAACAAGTTAAATATACAATCCAATTCAATAATAAATAAAAGTAACAACAAATTTATTGACTATACAAAATAACTTTGGCTGTATAATGTAGTGCAACTTCATTCAATGATTTAACAGATTTTAGTATGACTAGCCTAAAAATTAATTATACTAAAGTTATTATACATAAGATCCTCAAAATGAGATGCTCATTATTCTAACCAAAACCCGTTTTTAAACAAATTTTTCTAAGATGGGTAAAGATGTTAACAAAATATTATTCGTTCTAGAATATTCAAGAAAATCAATTGCTCCATTCTATTAATAAGGATATTATAATAATAAAAGAAAAAGAAAAGTTAATGTGTGTGTGTGTGCCAGTCAGCCACAGAAAATAAATTCCTTTATAATCTTTGTATTTTTAATCTACAAAAAAATCATTGGATCCATATTATTTATAATGCAATAAAGATTTTTGACACATGACAGAAATCTTCACCCACCTAATGGCAACAGGTTGCAAAGAACATTAAAAAAGGTGGCTTTAATTAAAAAAGAAAAGAAAAGAGATTAAAGCAGCTTATAGAGGGTGCTCTCTTTCTTCTGGGAGTTGACGGACTTTCATACTACCATCTGCTCCACAAGAGAATAAACGGGCACAACCATCTAAGTGCAGCTGAGTCACCCCTTGTCCAATCGGCTTGAAAAAACTTGACTTAGCATGCTCTCCTGGGAAGTTGTACAACACCTGGTGTAATGTAAGACTCCAAATCTGTAATAAAACAAAAATTTTCAAACTTTCAAGGAATGAAATTATAAATACCAATAATATATTGAAATTGAGCAATGGATATTTTTGCAAATAAATAGTAATACAATTAAGAAAGATTCAAATTTCTGTTTGCTTATTGAAAAAAAAAAAAAAAAAAATTAAAAACTTTGAAACATGATACTAAGAAATGAAACAAAATAAATAAAATAAAATAAATTGTTTGTGATATCAGAATACAGCACTATCAGAAGTAATCATTACCTAAATTGTTTATTGTTATTCAAAGGAATGCAGCTATTAAAAAAAAAAATTCTTTATATTTACTGGATTCTCTGTTCTGGACACCAAAAATTAGAAACACATTTTCATACTTAAACATTACTTCAAAAACTATTGCTGCCAGGGTACAATATATGTATATATATATATTTGTGAGTTAGAATATAGAGTGTATATATATATATATATATATATAT
>KZ807562.1:94695-116387 GCA_000696205.2 Oncopeltus fasciatus
TATATATATATATCTTCCTCTCTTTAAAATAAGAATGCATAAAAATTCACAGTCTATTACACACCTTTATATCACCATCAGAAGCTCCAGTAGCAAAGAACTCCTCAGCAGGATCTATTGCAAGACACTTGATAGCAGATTCATGAGCCGTGAAGCGCTGGCGTAGTGCTCGACTACGTATATCCATAATGCAGACATCACCTTTTTTCCCAGCTGAAATCAATAGCTGATGCTGAGGTGCAAACACCAAAGAGGATGCACCTTGGTCATGACAACTCCAGGCTAATAAAAAAAAAAAAAAAAAGAAGCTTTATTGAATACACTGAAAATATATAATCAGCAAATTTATGAAAAATTGGCACATAAAAACTACCCTTCTCTGCTAAAAAAAAAAAAAATCATTAACTGCTTGGATAACATTAAAATAAACTACTTAAGTAAATTCCCTTCTTAATACTAGGTTTATGGGCGTTTTGTGTAAACCTATCTTTATGAGCATCCCTATTGATGGGTGGATGAAGATATGCACTAACTTTAAAAAATAAGTAATTTGAGCATCAATTATAAATTTAAAAGCACCAGTTACACAACCCAACATAATATTTCTTTTAACGTAACCAGTAGGCCCCGCAATATCCTTGAATATAGTACATATAGGACATCTCAGAACAATCCTCATTGATGTTGGTAATTTCTTCTTATATCTTGTGTTTATACTCATGATTGCTAGAAAAGGGTGATTGGTGAAAGTAAAATATACTGTGCCCAAACTCAATTACCCTATTGTAAATACTTACAATAAGCGGAGATTGTATACAATAACTGAAACTTTTGTACACTACTTTGAAAAACGTCCATACACTGTCACTACACCGATTATACTGTTTCTTTTTCTAAAGGTTTCAGCGATATGCATAAACAGTTTCATAGATTACAAAAATAAACACTCAGGCTACATAATCCGCTGCAGCTTCCTTCATCTGTTAATTGAGATAACAGATTTGGGCAGCAAAATTATCTGTGTCGTATCATCTTAGTGGCAATTTTTCTTTTATTCTAATAATTATTACTGGAGAAACGAACCAAACAAATATATAAGGATTATTTATGATTGATTGGGTAGCCCATCATTTTGAGTTTCGTAGAGATAGGTATAACATACTAATACTAATTTTAAAAATTGGAAGGCTTAGGAAAAAATAATTGTGTGAATAAATTCTTTAGATGAAATAATTAATTTACAGTACAAAATGGTGACAATTAATGCTATGGTTTTTTTGGTGTTTCTTTTTGAAGTTTGAAATACCTCAAATTGACGGGTCCCGTAAACCTAGTGTTAACAAAATTCTTGTATGTAAAAAAAAGAAAAAAAAAAGGCGACTTTGAATTTAGTTAATTCACATCATTGAAAAAACAACAGAGAATGATAAAATACAATTTTAGAAAAAAACAACAACATATTTTTAGCAAAATTGCCAGATTTAGTGAATCATGAAAAATAAAGTAAAGGAATACTAAATAAGTGCACATTTAGTTGTACAGCAATAGGGGCCATTAAGAATAATTGAACATTTTGTCTAAATGATACATTATTTCATAATTAACCTATATTTGTTATTGTTAATATTAATTAATATATTAATGTTAATAATAATATAGGTGAATTAACTCACATATTTTGAAAGCTAGTAGGACCTCAGAAAAGAAGTTTCTGGCACAGAGGAAATAAATATCATAACTCTAAGGACATAGATTGAACTCAGCAACATAAGACAACAACCGAAACATTGGCAGATAATAAAAATATACATTTCTTTAAATTCTATTTTTTTGGATCAACCTTGACTGAACCCCAATAAAAAATTCTCTACTAATAATCTCTACGGTCGATAATTCCCCTTTTAAATTGCAAATTAAGGTCATTAAAAAAAAATGATATATAACAAAATAAAAAATTTGATTGATGAATTTGATTTTCTGAATCCAATACTTTGCATTAAATTAAAGTGTGAATTATAAATTTTACTTGTCCAAATTAATTACAACATTTAGAATAAGTACATATACATTTTTATTCATGCATAGAAATTTGAAAATTCCTTGCTGCCTAAGTCATTAATAATGTCAACCAAATTCACAAATGCACAGTAATTAATTCATATTTCCTGTCCAATTACCAAACATTTTTGTTTAAGAGTAATCAGATCGTATAGTCATATATAAGAGTAATCTTATGTAATGTGTTTCTACTTAAGAACAATAAATAATCAGTTGTAGTTCTAGATTGCAAGTGATAATGACAAAATAACTCTTTGAGTTCTATTATTAATTCAAAAATTTCAATGTACCATCAATTATAAATTAATTATTCACTTACTTCTAAGAGATAAAAAATAAATACATACCAACAATAAGTGACTTTCTTTGAGGAAGAAGAGTGTCCCAAAGTGCAACATTTTTACTCTCAGAGCTATGTCCAGCAGTGGCTACCATACTGCACGAGCCAAGAAAAACAAAGTCACTTGTCACTTTGTTATGACACTGGCAGGTCTGTTAACATATACAGTAGAAATAAATATAACTTAACAGTAATAATTGCTATTAAAAGAAAAATAGTTAATATATACAGTTTCTTTCATAAAATACTAAATACATAAAAAATCATTAAACACAGAAGCAGGAAATTCTAAGCAGATTTCCTGTATTTCATTTAAGATATAAGAGTAAATGACAAAATGTAATTTACAAGCTGATTGTTATTATAATATTATTAATCATTGTAATTTACGAGTAAAGTGCTGGGAGCTAGGGAGATTATCTAGCCGACCTCGGTGGTGCAGTGGTCAGCATACTTGCCCAGGAAGGAGACCCAGGTTCGAGTCCCGGCTGACAGTTAGATTTTTTTTTTTTCTGGCTCCCTTGCATTTCATGTATAGTTTTTCCTTTTTTTAATTCCTCCTGTTCTTATTTATTAATATGCTAAATGATTACTTAATGAAAAATGAGCAGTTTCTTCAACCAAAAGTAAAGTGCAGAAAAGGATTTATAAGCAATTTTACATCTAAATAAATTTAACTTGAAAATATTGTGAGATTTTAGAATACAAATAATATAATGCTCACAAAATTGAATCTTAAAAGAAAATGAGAAAATATAAATTTAAGAATGTATAATAACGTTTTAATAAAATGTAACTAAAGAATTATGCTTCTGAACTTAAAGATTCCATTAGGACATATTTTTCTAAAAAAAAATAGTACATTA
The DNA here is from genome assembly GCA_000696205.2 of Oncopeltus fasciatus. Lineage (NCBI taxonomy): Eukaryota > Metazoa > Arthropoda > Insecta > Hemiptera > Lygaeidae > Oncopeltus > Oncopeltus fasciatus. The sequence continues at coordinate 97,960 of KZ807562.1, forward strand.
ACTATCATGAATGCAAAAAACATATGAGAAGTATCATTATCCAAATTCTGAATAATTATGGAAATAGAAGAAGTGTAAAATACTAACGAAAAAAGGTCGATTTGAAACAGAGGCTATCCCAACTTGAAAAAGGCTCAGGTTTCCATCACCATCAGCTACACCAAACTTGTTCCCGTGCTGGGAGAATCGAACCCTTGTAACTTTGGCAAATGTTCCTCCAGCCCTGGGAATAGTCACAGCAGCATCGTGGCCCCACTCCCACATTGCCACTGATCCATCCTGAGACCCAGTAAGGTCTGAAATAATAAAAATATTTTACATTCATAGAATATTCTAAAAATTCATTACAGAAATAATTAATTAATTTCGGCAAAGGTTAAAAAAATAAGAGCATACTTTTTTGTAGGCAATAAATATTATCTCAACATGATGACTGAAGATAAAAATGTTAGAAAACAGCAAAAAGAATTCAAAATAAATAGAAAATTGAGCCACTCCCACTTAGTAAATAACCAAATTGTTGGCATTCTTTTGTGAAATAGAATTCTCAATGAGTTTTCAGGTTTTATTACACTGTGCAATTTTGTCAAATCCTTTTAGCAGTTTGGTCAATAAGCAGTCTCATAATTTAAGCTAAAGAAGGCTAAGAGCTCAATGAATACATGCACTTATGGTAAGGGGTTCATGGGCTGAGGGCATCTTGTTATGCTAGATTAGTATAATTTAATTATATTTAATAAATCTAAGCAAAAAACATCAAATAGTTTTAACCCGGGAGAACTCGCGCCCCAAAATGAGTAACGAGAACTCGCGTGTTAGGGAATCCCTCAGGCCCCACCATTTTTACTGTTTTGATCTCAAAATAACTTCTAAGAGCAGATTACCACCGCTTTTTGGTTTTCACACCATAAAGGAATAATTAAATATAAAACTTAAGTAATTTATGGTTTATTTGGTATCAATATAAAAAAAAAAATTAATATCAATATAAAAGGAAAAAATTTACTTACACTAATGACTTTTTTTGAATGAAAAAAAACAACAAACAACTGATATTATAAAGCCAGAAACATATTAAACATGAATTAACTTGAATATAATTACATATCTTCTTCTTCACTACACTTCACGCACGTAAGTCTAGTGTGAGAGTTGCATATCGGTTTTCTGCATTTTCCTATTTTTCCTCCGTGGGCAGAACGCACAGAGTCCTTCAGGTATCTTTTCTTCCGAGACTTCTGCTTCTTCATTAGCAATTCTTTTTGAACTGTTTCTTATGTTCACTGGGAGAGTAGGTATTGAAGAACGCATCAAACATAAATGTTGTTTCATTAGGCTCAGGGATAAGGTTTTGAGATATTCTCGCCTTTCTATCAAGTTTTCAGTATTTGCTTTGTAAATTATCTGACTATTGATTCCACCAACATTTAGCATTGTGAAAAATAATGTAAGAAGCCACCTGCAACTTATTCTCGCTTCCGAATATAATGCTTTCATTCCATCCACAACGTCAACTCCTCCTTTAGTGAGATTGTAGAAGGTAATGATTTCCAGTTTGACATCGTCCCCTGTAGCTTCATCTATTTTATCATCATTGTGCATTGTAGACAATGCTAGGACAACCTTATTTGGTTTTGCTTTATATGAAACCATTGTTTCAGTTTTTGTAAAAGCAAACATGCTGCTCTTTAGAGGTCTTCTTTTGGTTACCAGGAAGGAAGGTGGGATTTCTTTTTTATTTTTTCTGATGGTCCCAACAAGCGTGGTATTTTTTTCAAATAATTCTTTGGCAAGTGGGATGGACGTGAAATAATTATCCATAGACTCATTATGATGAACGGGAGAAAAAAAAGAAAAAGCGAGAACTCGCGCTGTGAGGGAATAGCTCACGGTCTAGACTTTGTTACAACAACGTTACTCTTGCGACAATAACAGTAGACTGGGAGGGAAGATATTTACACCACTTGTAAACTAAAACTGAAAACTCAGCTAGACGAAACAACGGATCCCCCACTCCTCCCACTTGAGTTTTACAGGAGTTTTTCGTTAAGGGTGAGGGGAATGCTCACGGCGCGAGTTCTCCCGGGTTAAAAAACCATAGAAAATTCTAAGATGAGATGATTCCTATAAGTTTTTATTTTCTTTTTTTCAAAAACAACAAGTATTAAAACTGTAAAATAAAATGAAAACTACTTTATCTCGTAATGAAACTAGGAGCTGAACATACTTTCCATCTAAGTTACAAATGTCTGCTGCCCACACAGCAATATTTCATTCAAATTTCCACCCTATATCTTCACTTTGCTAGATAGACCTCCAGTAGAACAGATGTTGAATACTTCACAGCTTCAGCAAAAGAAGTCCTGGCCGGAGGAGTATTCATTTTACTTTATAAAATACTATTCAATATTTAAAAAGTATTTAAAAAAAAAAAAAAAATCTGTACTAATAGAAAAGTACATCTTATGTCTATCATGTTAATATGTTTTAATAACACTAATAGTAATGAAGAAATGGAATATTTCTTAATTTGATCTGCATTTAAACCTCTCCTTCTTGACTTGATTAATAAACTCAAGCATTTGAAGTAATGACTACTCAGACTGAAATAAATCTAGAAAGGTTTCCACTGGTTATTGTCAAGTATAGAACACTTTTTCACAATATTAAGTAAATTTAGTGTAGCTCTCTTTTCTGGCTTATTATGATGTAATTTTTTAAGTCAAAATATGTATCAGTACAATCAGAACTAAAAACAATTCAGAAATACCAGCTAAACAATTCATCCTACACACTGAAATCAAATTTTAAAAAAAGTTTATTTTTTCTCACCCTACTGTGAGAAATTATAAGCTAGAAAAGTTAATTGGTTAATCTTACAATAGGTATGTACAAGCCTTGTGTATTTTAGAATTTTACATTTTCTTTATATCTAAAGTTGAAACAATGGAAAAGTTATAATTCTGGTTTAGGTACCATTACAGAGACAATAGTACTGGTTTGTAGAGATATAACTGAATAAACCCACTAAAATAGTAAAAAGTCTATTTCACTTTCTTCTGAACTAAATGTATGTAATATGAAAGCATATTTTTTTTCCCAGCACTTGACATTTCAGGTAATACACCACTCAAACTAGCTTGATATTGTTCAATTATAAACTCAGTCTTTTTTTTTTTTTTTGTATTCGTAAGAGATAAACAAAATTTTATTTAAATAAAAACCCACTAATTTCAATGAGTAACATATTTATTTTATCAAGAAATTAAACTCTGTAGAGTTTCATGACTATAAATTGAGTATTAAGCCAACAAATGCCAATATTGAATCCAAAACAGTGGTCCAAGGTAAGTCAAACAAAGACAAAGTGAGATACTCTCCAGATGAATATAATCAGATAAATGAATCTTATTTTACGTTAGAAGTAATTAAGAAAAACTTCAAAAGGCAATCAGTCAGTACATAAAAAAATTAGCAAAAATATAATAGAATAAATAAATGTAACAATAATTAATACTAAATAGGATAAACTAAAGAATGTTTTTAAAGATATTACAATAGATAAAACCAATGGTACCTTGGAGAATAAAGTCATCTAAAAACCTCAGAGAAAAGAAAATAGACTCTAATGGTATTAGCTGATAGCCCAAAAAGTTATTTATAAAATATGGCTTACAATATATAGCTTAGCTTACTAAGCTTCAACAAAGATAAAGGTCACATAAATCATCAAAACCAGCACTAGTACAAAAAATGCTTTGAAAGGTATACATCAAACTTTTGCCAATCTACTTTCAGGAATTACTTTAGTTGTATTGTGAGGAAGAAATGATATCTATAGTGACACATTATCTATTAATTTCATTCTCACAATTTCCTGGTTATGCTCCAAGAATGTCTCCATTGACAAATTAAACACTCTATGCATTAATCCAATACATAAATTAACATTATGGCTAATAGGAAGTGCCAACGTACTTTATTATATGACTTTATGTGAATCTTTCTTTTGCCACTTTGTGACTAAATTTCAATATTTTTTTTAATTTATGACGAAATCCAGGAGAGTTATTTCTTTGTATTTCTCTGTTTTTGCTGTAAACTATTCTACTTTATTAAGCTATATTTCTACTTCATCAGTAATAAAAGTTATGTTGAGTTTCATTGCTCTCCTTTTCCTATTGGCATTTATCAGCAATAAGTGAAATTAAAAAAAAAAAAAAAATTGTGGCTTCCGGACCATTAAATTAAATTTTTTAAATTTTAAAATTAAATTTAATAAACCCCTACTCCTTATTATTCAATTCNAGGGAAGATATTTACACCACTTGTAAACTAAAACTGAAAACTCAGCTAGACGAAACAACGGATCCCCCACTCCTCCCACTTGAGTTTTACAGGAGTTTTTCGTTAAGGGTGAGGGGAATGCTCACGGCGCGAGTTCTCCCGGGTTAAAAAACCATAGAAAATTCTAAGATGAGATGATTCCTATAAGTTTTTATTTTCTTTTTTTCAAAAACAACAAGTATTAAAACTGTAAAATAAAATGAAAACTACTTTATCTCGTAATGAAACTAGGAGCTGAACATACTTTCCATCTAAGTTACAAATGTCTGCTGCCCACACAGCAATATTTCATTCAAATTTCCACCCTATATCTTCACTTTGCTAGATAGACCTCCAGTAGAACAGATGTTGAATACTTCACAGCTTCAGCAAAAGAAGTCCTGGCCGGAGGAGTATTCATTTTACTTTATAAAATACTATTCAATATTTAAAAAGTATTTAAAAAAAAAAAAAAAATCTGTACTAATAGAAAAGTACATCTTATGTCTATCATGTTAATATGTTTTAATAACACTAATAGTAATGAAGAAATGGAATATTTCTTAATTTGATCTGCATTTAAACCTCTCCTTCTTGACTTGATTAATAAACTCAAGCATTTGAAGTAATGACTACTCAGACTGAAATAAATCTAGAAAGGTTTCCACTGGTTATTGTCAAGTATAGAACACTTTTTCACAATATTAAGTAAATTTAGTGTAGCTCTCTTTTCTGGCTTATTATGATGTAATTTTTTAAGTCAAAATATGTATCAGTACAATCAGAACTAAAAACAATTCAGAAATACCAGCTAAACAATTCATCCTACACACTGAAATCAAATTTTAAAAAAAGTTTATTTTTTCTCACCCTACTGTGAGAAATTATAAGCTAGAAAAGTTAATTGGTTAATCTTACAATAGGTATGTACAAGCCTTGTGTATTTTAGAATTTTACATTTTCTTTATATCTAAAGTTGAAACAATGGAAAAGTTATAATTCTGGTTTAGGTACCATTACAGAGACAATAGTACTGGTTTGTAGAGATATAACTGAATAAACCCACTAAAATAGTAAAAAGTCTATTTCACTTTCTTCTGAACTAAATGTATGTAATATGAAAGCATATTTTTTTTCCCAGCACTTGACATTTCAGGTAATACACCACTCAAACTAGCTTGATATTGTTCAATTATAAACTCAGTCTTTTTTTTTTTTTTTGTGTTCGTAAGAGATAAACAAAATTTTATTTAAATAAAAACCCACTAATTTCAATGAGTAACATATTTATTTTATCAAGAAATTAAACTCTGTAGAGTTTCATGACTATAAATTGAGTATTAAGCCAACAAATGCCAATATTGAATCCAAAACAGTGGTCCAAGGTAAGTCAAACAAAGACAAAGTGAGATACTCTCCAGATGAATATAATCAGATAAATGAATCTTATTTTACGTTAGAAGTAATTAAGAAAAACTTCAAAAGGCAATCAGTCAGTACATAAAAAAATTAGCAAAAATATAATAGAATAAATAAATGTAACAATAATTAATACTAAATAGGATAAACTAAAGAATGTTTTTAAAGATATTACAATAGATAAAACCAATGGTACCTTGGAGAATAAAGTCATCTAAAAACCTCAGAGAAAAGAAAATAGACTCTAATGGTATTAGCTGATAGCCCAAAAAGTTATTTATAAAATATGGCTTACAATATATAGCTTAGCTTACTAAGCTTCAACAAAGATAAAGGTCACATAAATCATCAAAACCAGCACTAGTACAAAAAATGCTTTGAAAGGTATACATCAAACTTTTGCCAATCTACTTTCAGGAATTACTTTAGTTGTATTGTGAGGAAGAAATGATATCTATAGTGACACATTATCTATTAATTTCATTCTCACAATTTCCTGGTTATGCTCCAAGAATGTCTCCATTGACAAATTAAACACTCTATGCATTAATCCAATACATAAATTAACATTATGGCTAATAGGAAGTGCCAACGTACTTTATTATATGACTTTATGTGAATCTTTCTTGTGCCACTTTGTGACTAAATTTCAATTTTTTTTTTTATTTATGACGAAATCCAGGAGAGTTATTTCTTTGTATTTCTCTGTTTTTGCTGTAAACTATTCTACTTTATTAAGCTATATTTCTACTTCATCAGTAATAAAAGTTATGTTGAGTTTCATTGCTCTCCTTTTCCTATTGGCATTTATCAGCAATAAGTGAAATTAAAAAAAAAAAAAAAATTGTGGCTTCCGGACCATTAAATTAAATTTTTTAAATTTTAAAATTAAATTTAATAAACCCCTACTCCTTATTATTCAATTCCAATCTGTAGCTCTTGAAATATTTATTTTATCAATAACCAAATCAGTAATAAGTTTTACTGCCCTAAACTAAACATTTATGTTTACCTTACTACCTCTCAGTCATGAAAATGTGATTTTAGGGACAAAACGCCTCTCGCCTTCATAACAGGTAGGTGTGGTTAATTATATTTTTTGGTAGTTTATTTTTTGTATTTTTCTACATAGTTAACTACATTCATACTTTTGATATCACATTACATATAGTTATGGCAATTCTCTATTATAATATTGTAAATCATTTAATTTTTGTTTTTATTTTTATTATTATGACACTGTATTTTAACAGCCTTGAAGTTGGCTAACAATATAAGCCAAAACTTTGGCAGATAATTTAAAAAATTTTAAAATTTGAATTTTATGGGATCTACCTTCACTGAACCCCAACAAAAAAATCTAATAACTCAGAAGGTTATCTTCAGTAGCACTCAAAATAAAAGATACTACTTCCACCGGCTTGGGGTGTACACAGGAGATAGCATCTCTCATTTTGAGTGCTTCTAAAGATGGCCTTCTAAGGTCAAAAGCACTCTAGTTTGAATACTTTATTGAGAGACACGTCTTTTACATTTAAATGCGGTATAATAAATTTCTTAAGGAAACAAAACAAATTGAAGCTTTTAGATCATAAAATTAAAATTTGCAGTTCATCAAAGACAGGTTATTTATCTCAATAATGTATTCCATCGTAAACTATTAAGCAATTGAATGATGTTTAAGAATAAAAATAACAATACATTCTGATTATTACACAGGACAACAAATTTAAACTCTTTTTGGTAGTTTGTTGTGTTGTGTTATCGATGAAAATAGATGTAATTGAGATATCTATAACTAAATCTGAAAACTATACCCAAATTACTGCAAAATATGCAGTTTTTTGTTTGAGGGAGTTCATGTGGGGATGAAAATAAAGAAGCAGGCTATTATTATAAACTAATTATCTCGTATTGAATTGTGGAATGGGTTAAATAATGAAACTTTTGCAAATACTATATATTATAAGAACAGAATATTACATTATTTGCTATACAGCAATGTAACTAGTCACTTTTTCCTCTTTTATTCGGAAGCATCATCTCCTTTTCAAAACCAGCAATATCCCCCAACATAGGTGGGTTCCAGCATCCCTGGTATCTTGCTTCCATCGTCTTGATGAAATTTCTCTTCTTGTTTGTCACTTACTGTTCCTAAATTTTTCATAAAAAAATCCAAATGGGAGTGTAAAAATGCATTTTGAAGGACATGCAACACCCTAATATTTCATAGGCTTTCAAGAATTTGTTTATAAGGATTGTGTAATTTTCATCTTTCATGTTAATCAGAAATCCTTTCACTACACTTACAAAGCGACTTTCAAGCTGCCAATTCCTTTCCATTTAACTTTTCTTGAAAACTGAAATCATCTAGGAGTTTTCTCATATGAGGCCTTCTTTCAGTTTAGCATCACTTAACTGAGTAAATATTTCCTTCAGATACTTGACACCATAACTTTCTTTGAACATGGCTTTTACAAAGTTTTTCATAGTGTCTAGCTTAATATGGAGTGGTGGAAGAATTATTTTTAAAAATTATAAGTTGGACCTACTTTACATTTGATTACCTGCTACGAAGAAGTTCTCTGAGGCCAGTCTTTCTTGCTGTAGGGCGGAAGAATGTATTTTTTTGAAGTTAAAAAGTGAGACCTTTTTACATTTTATAGTAAAATTTTACATTTGATATAGCTGGCACAAAATAAGTTTTCTGAGGCTATTCTTTCTTTCTGCAATGCTAACTCCTTGTCCTGCTGTCTCTTAGGCATAAAAACCAGCAATACTTTGTATAACCCCCTTCAAGCCCCAGCAGTATTCCTATCACTTTTAAATCCCCACATATATCCCACTAATGCTGTTGATGGATTATTTAAAATAGTTGCTAAATCTTTATACGGCGAAACTATAAAAGTATGCCTCTCTCAAGATACATGTTTAACATGCAGCTCATTCATTAATAAATTACAGACTCACAGTGATCCATCCATTTTATAATAACCTTAATATGTAGCAAGACATTTTCTGAATTAAGAAGAATTGGAACTTTTCATGTTGACTGGCCGACACTTGTAGAGCGGTCAGGGTGAGCTCTACTTCTTACTCTTATTTGGAGTACATTTTGTTCATCTTTCTCGCAAAATGAGAGAGCAACTTTTAGCAGCCCCCTGCCAGGTGATAAAAAAAAAAAAAAAAAAAAAAATGAAGAAGGAAGAGAGAAGTAAGAAGAATTGAGAAGAGAGAGAAGGTACCAGTGAACAGCACTCAGTAAATTTCAGGAGTTTATATCTTAATTCCCACATGGTCCCAAATCAGGGCCATTGAATATACATAATCGCAATGTTAACCTTTTTGTTCATAAGTTAAAGCTTTCTTTTTCTATCAGCAGCCCTAGGGTTAACCTCAAATAATTCTGTACTGTGCCATACCAGATTGCTGGTGGCATAGTAATTTGTACAAGAATAATAAGGAAATATTGTTCAAGTTTAAAGTTCTAGTTCTAGGCTATGAGGAACTGGTGAAGTGTAGAAGGCAAATTTTGATAATGAATTATGTCCCTCTCTTTTATTTTTTAAAAATTCCTTCTGTTTTAGCGATAAAAAGTAACAATCACTTAAATGATTTGTAGGTTCTCTCCATACCATTGGAACGGCAAGTGGCATAGATTTTTTTTTGTTATGCATGCATTGCACTAAATTCACATGACAACTAGTAAAGCAAACATGAGGGGCTCCATTTTTATCTTGGGCCCTAATTTGGCATTAAAAATAAACTTATTTAATTTTCTCAGATATCATTCACAAACATAGCCAAAAACCATTGATATATTCACTTTTGATAAACTGTTTAGGAGCAAAACTTATGAAACATTAACTAAGAAAGGAGCAAAATTTTAGAGGGGAGAGTGTTAAAGGGATGTTCACGTATAAGCTTGGTGTCCTTGAGTGCCCCCAATAGGCTGTCTCTTTTTTTTTTTTTCACCTCTAAATAGCTACTTTCTGTAACAAAAAAGCTGTACTGTTTTTTGGATAAAAATTTGATGAAGAATATGAATAAGATATTGGATTTTTCCCATAACTTTAATATTTTTGAACAAAATGCATTGCATTTAACACATAGAATTTTTCAGAATTTCTGTCCGTTTAAAAAAAGTAAAAGTATACATTATACAAAAATGAACAGAACTTATCCCAAATCGGACTTCATATTCAAATTCTACACATCAAGTACCTTTAAAATGATACAAGGCAAAGGGCTAACACATTTGCTGTTGATACTCAGTTTTAAACTTCAAACTTACAGGAAAAAATAGAAAAGTCCTATATCTTAAAAATTAGACATGTAAGAAGAAAGTGGATGTTAGACTCAGAGATATGAAATCAGTGTTGACCTGTATTATGGTTAATACAATGGCTCATATCTGTAAGACTTCAAACAGCAATCTTGTTTGAGAATAGCAAAATTTAAAAAAAATTTNGCCAGAGAAAAAAAGAAATAGAAATAAATAATTATATAAATTTAACGTGGGATTACATACCACAATTAATATCATTATTTAAAAGATATATCACAATTTTCTATTTTTATAGAGGAATAAAACAGAGAGAGAGACTTATAGACTTCATGTTAGGATGATATCTGTTAGGCTACTAAAAAGAAGACACTGAGAGCAATAGTGAGATATTAGAATTTATCCTAAGATGATTTTAGTTGGGGTTCGGTCAAGGTAGATCCAAAAAAACACAATTTAAAAAATGTATTTTTTAATAAAGGATTATCTGCCAACGTTTCGGCTTACATTGTAAGCCATCTTCATGATAGCCCTGAAGATGGCTTACAATGTAACTTACAATGTTTAAAACATATTGTTTTTTAAATTATCTTAGAATAATATCTATAGTCAACAAACTCTCCGTTAGAATTTATCTCTGACAATCTCAGGTAGATGCTATGATATCGTATGATATAGTAGCTTTTTAATAATACTCAGAGTAAATTGAAATTAAGAATTAAAATAAGAGAGATGCTGATAAAACCAACCTAAAGTTAGTAGGCCCAATATCTGAAGGGCCCTCAGAGCTGTCCTAAAACAATAACAGAAATTATATGCTCAGTACCAGGCAGGCTAATGAGCTCCAAGCAGACAAAATTCTCAGATCTGGAATATTTTATACCTTATTGTTTCTGATAGTGTTTTAGAACAGCTCTGAGGGTCAAAGTGATTTAGCCCGAAGAGAATTCAAAGTCTTTAATTGTAATGGTAAATACAATGATATAATGGTAAAATCCAAAAAATATCAATATGTATATATATATTTTTTTTAAACCTCCCATGGAAGCACTTATGGTCATGGAGAGAGGAGTTGTCAACAGGTAACAACCCTCTTCTAAACAACCATGGTATAGAACTAGTTTTAGTTCTTAATTTTGCCCTGGGTGGAACTCAAACCAGCAGCACCAGGTGTTTGAGAGCCCAACAGACCTCCTTAGTTAATCCAGAGCAGGAGTCCAAACAATAATCTTAATATCTGATAATGAATAAATTAGGCATAAGTATAGAATAATTCACTTTGCAAAAAATTATGGTACTATAAAAACACTTTTATAAAACTCAAAACTCAAGATAATTATAAATAAAAAAAGACATGCAGGAGCTACATTAAATAAATGATTTTCATTAAAGATGGCCATAACCAAAAGTTTGACTCTCCTGACAGGAAAATGGAATGAGAGTAAAGTAAAGGTCTAAGATGGCCGTAGAAACACTGAAAAGGCAAAAGGTTGCAGTTATAACAGTGTTATATATAACACTGTTATAAATAACTTTCTAGATACATTCTAAAATATCAGTAGATATTTTTTGTTGGGGTTTTGTCAAGGTTGATTCAAAAAATACAATTTAAAAATGTGTATTTTTTATTACCTGCCGACATTTTGGCTATCATGAAGGTGAGAGGGGACGGCATGCTTCCTGGATCAAATATTCATGACTGAGATGAACTGATCTCTCAGTCATGAACATTTGATTCAGATGGCACAACGTTCTCTCTTGCCTTTATGATAGCCATGAAGATGGCTTACACTGTAAGCCGAAACAATGGCAAATAATAAATAAATACACATTTTTGAAAATATTTTTTATGATCAACCTTGAACGAACTCCAACAAAAAACATCAACTAATAATCTCTACAGAAAAACTCCTCCATTTGAATTTTAAAATATCTTTTCTTAATATGCATTTTTTCATTACTCTACTAAGCTATATAAATGTTTTAAAATTATACTTTAAACCTATCATATTCTTTAATTTGTTTCATAACAATACCAAATATATTAATAATTTTTATTTTATCTAATTTCAACCATCAACAAACTCATCCAAGGATTTGAAAAAAAAAATAAAAAAAAAAAAATAAAGGTGAAAAAATCCTGTTATACCAAATTTGTTTGCTTTGTAATAAAAATAGAAGGGATTGCACAATTCTTAAAATTACATTCTTAATTAACTTTCTAAATAAATGTTCTAAGAAAAATGTTAAAGAAGATAAATGCTTCGCTAAGAATAGAATATGTAAGATGCCTGCAAATTGTAATAACTCTCTTAGAAAAATGATTAAAAAAAATCCTTTTAAGCCACAATGTACTTCAAGTGATATCACTATTAAGTAAACAGAACATTAAATTACAAATTATAAATATTAAAAGGGAAAAGTTAAGTAAAAAATTATATCAACACACAATTACTGTTTAATAAGTGAACCAATGAACTTTTAAATGAGCACAACATTTAAAAAAATTAATTTCCTTCAGCCTTCAGTTTAGTAGTTAGGAAGGCTTTATTCATGATTATTTGGGACAGAACCATGTAATTAAAATAAATCAAACTTGATATTCTCAAAGCCTACATAATCCCTAATATATACAGAAAAAACAAAATAAGCAATAATATATCAAGTAACATAAATAGCTTACAAATCCTTGTTGACAGTACAATAACAAATTTTATTCAAAGAATTAAAAATTAATGAATTAAAGACTACAGTAGGATTAGCTAAATGCAATCAAAACTTTAATGAAACAAATATATAATTAATTAGTTTTTGCTTCTTTCTTAATGTTAGAGTATGTTGCAATTAATATTTCACATTTAAATAAAAGAAGATAGTATTTCCATGCCTTAATAAATAATATTAATAAACAATAATATTTGCAATATCATATTAATTTTCTTCTCAGTATAATCAATTACACATACTCCAAGTTAAATATTAATTGTTAATAGTTCATTAGGATGAAATAGAGACATTATTATTTTATTATTAAAAGACAACAATTTGTTAATACCTAGAAATTCTGTTTATGATTTTACTTTAATTAAGAATGCATGTTAATCTTACTTCACATAAGTTTATATAATTTTTAATATTAAATTACTCTCTTGAGTTGTTTTTCCTCTCATTATTATTTTTTTTTAACAAAAAGTTATTTCATTGTATTTGAAATAATAATAACTTTAATTAAGTAATTAATTTAAATGAAATTATTGTAAATTTAAACTTAAATATTAGCTAATAATTGACCAAAGGAAGTTATAAGAAAACACATCAATAAAGTAAAAGAGTTTATATTAAACAAGCTTATTATTTGGGCTATGTTTTTTTAAGTGTACTAAGGACTGTGTTCTTATTAAAGAAAGAGATAACTTTAGTGTTATTGCAAATGGAAGGACCCTCACATTAATTTCTCTGGGAATCAGCTTAGCCTAGAAATGGTTTGAACTATAAGCCTAAACATAGGCTCCAATTGTTTAAATCACTAAAACTTCTTGTTAATTTATTGTTAATAATTATTCTTTCAAAATAATATATCTTCAAATATTTTTCGACAACCTGTTACATACATAGGTAGCTGGAATGAAGGAAGTCTAATAAAGAGGGTATAGGTGTTTCTCACCGGTTTGAGTAAGTGGCGACTTCGATCAACAACAAACTGACAGAACTGCGGATCATGAGAACCAGGGAAGTTGAGTCCTTTCATCTTGGTGACGCAGCACAAACAAAGACATTATCCGTTACCCATCAATCAAACAAACAATACTCATAATACCGAAACGGAGAAAATATCCAAATTTGGTTGAAGAGAATTAAAATGACTAGTAACTAATAAAAGGGAAAATGAGAAGGATACTTGTAAACTTAATAAAATGATTTTTAAAATATAATCAAAACACTTTAATGTCTAAATTTGCAAAATAAAATTAAAACATGAAAATTTAAGAAAAAAAAAGATTAAAATAATTAATTAGACTGAGTATTTTCTAAAATAAAAAGAGAGTATTTTAAAGGAATAATAAATGTCAAATAATATCATACTAATAAAAAGTTCATCTACATGCAGTTTATTTTCACTGTATCATGGTTCGACACATCTAATACATTATATTCTAACAAGAAATAATGACAAATGGAATGCACACATGCACAGGTGGACAAACCTTAAATTGACGAGTCTCAGACAATTTTTCCCCTCTGGTCATCTGAACCTGAAAATATTCCGTAAGGGAGCAGTCAAATTCAAAAGCTGGTAGAAAAGTACCAGTTGCAGAACTTTAACTGACAGTAAATAAGTTATCACTGGGCAAAATCACACATTTCAGTTTAATATAAGTTAGTTATGATTAGCAAGTGCACATGATACTTGCTATACCTATGACATTAAGATTATTTACCAGATGAAACGGGTCTTGATTACTCTTAATAGTAAAATACAGTGAGTTGTTAACATCATCAATCAATTGTATGGATAATACAATATAAACAGAATTTATTTAAAATAAAATTAATAAAAAATATTTTAAGATTAACATAAGGTTCAAATGTTCAATCAATACTTAAATAAAATCAATCAAATGTTCCGTATAAGTAAAAAGAAGTATAAGTTAAATTCTTTTCAGTGTAGCACAATTATGAACACACTTATAATTATTTTTATTATTCAACAATTTTTTTTTGTATGTCGATGACCTATCTGTATTTTTAATAAAAAAACAATTGAAGAGTTTACTATTAACAAAAATAACATACTTGCAGCTCTTCTTAAATGGTACAAAAAAACAAAATGTTATTAAACATGTTTAAAAAATATTTTTCATTTATTATTAGATAATTTTAGTTGGGTTTCAGTCAAGGTAGATCCAAAACAATTCAAATTTAAAAAAAGTGTATTTTTTTAAAAGATTATCTGCCAACATTTTGGCTTACATTGTAAGCCATCTTCAGGGCTGTAGAAATACAATGTCATGAGAAAACAATAATAATTTACAATATTATAATATAGAATTGCCATAATATAATGTGATATCAAAAGTATGAATGTAGAAAGATATGTAAGAGAATTTAAAAACATGCAGACAACAACCTATTAAAAAAATTTATTGAAAAAAATTAAAACAGTAATTGACCACACCTGCCTATCATGAAGACGAGAGAAGGTGTCTCAAGGTAAATACTACTACCAGATTAACGGTCTGGCTATGGGAAATAACCTTGCTCCCGACATTTCAAACATCACTCTTAACCACCTCCTAGACTCTATCCTTCCCCCCTTACACAACAACATTTTCTTCCTTAAAAAATAAATTAATATTTATAAATTTGTTCTATGTCCGTTCTGTCGTTAACTGTTGTAAGTTGATGTGAACGGTTTCAGACAAAAGACGTTTGTGTTGATAGGGTTCAGTGGAAAGAATGGTTAAGCTATCGAAGTCAAATGTGTGTTCTTCATGAAAAACATGTTTAGTGAGGGCAGTTTTTATTAGTTTTTTCCTTATGTCATTTTAATGGTTATTGATTCTACGGGAAATAGGGTTTTTTGTTTGTCTAATGTAAGAACCCTGGCAATTAGGTGTGGAACAGGGAATTTTGTAGACGACATTAGTTCTGTTAGAAAGTGTGATGAAGTCTTTGAGGATGCTGTAAATAGATTTTAGTTTGTTGTTGGTGGAAAAAGAAAGCTTAAGGTTAGGGAAAGTTTTTCTGAGAGATTTCTTATTATTTCAAGAAATTTTTGGAATATAAAGAAGAGAATGGAAAAAGAGGTCGTTGTTTTGGGGGAGGGGGATAGTTGGAGAAGTGGAAATAAAAAATTCTATTACAAGTTTTTTAATGGTGTGAGTAGGAAAACCATTGGAAAGGAGGATGTCAGTTACACATTTAATATTTTTGCTGTGGAATATTTTGTCAGAGAGTGTGAGTGATCTGTAGATGAGGTTTTTGGCCACATTAATTTTTTGATGATGATGAGGGTGAGATGAGTTGAAGTGGAGATAGAGCCATTGGTGTTAATAATTGGATAATAAGGGTTTGACACCCTTGACGGAAGGGGAGTTTATAATTAGATTCCATTTAGATGAGGGTTGTATGAGTTAAATGCAGTAAGGATCTGGGGGATTTTTTCTGGATTTAGAATGAGGAAGAGGTTGTCAACATATTTTTTAAGGAAGAAAATGTTGTTGTGTAAGGGGGGAAGGATAGAGTCTAGGAGGTGGTTAAGAGTGATGTTTGAAATGTCGGGAGCAAGGTTATTTCCCACAGCCAGACCGTTAATCTGGTAGTAGTATTTACCTTGAGACACCTTCTCTCGTCTTCATGATAGGCAGGTGTGGTCAATTACTGTTTTAATTTTTTTCAATAAATTTTTTAATAGGTTGTTGTCAGCATGATTTTAAATTCTCTTACATATCTTTCTACATTTATACTTTTGATATCGCATTACATTATGGCAATTCTATATTATAAAGTTTGAAGTGGTTGAATGTCTCATCATTGAGTAAGGAGTGACAATTAACTGGCTATCTTTCACAATGAAGAGGTGCTTAAAAAAACGAACAAAAGAAAAAAGAAAAAAAGTTTTATCAGATTCAAGATTTCATAGGACTTTAAATGTTGTAATCCTATTTAATACTAACCAATGCTTAATAATCTCTTTAGAGCACACTAAGCTTGTTAAATCCCTTTGACTTCTTCGAAAAAGCCTCAGTTTAGTTAATTATTTCAAAGAGTTCACTCTCCATGGAAAAGGAGAAAAAGAGAAATAGACTGGTCCCTCACAAACTTACCCCACAAAAATCAGCTAAGAGGTTATGAAATTTATGAAAATTTATTGAAAAACCCTTCTGACATGATTTTTTAACAGAAAATTGTAACCTGTGGGTTTATTGAGAAAATTCAAATACCTGTAAGCAATGGCTTCATCTCGGTCAAACTACTTTTCCGGTTGCTACAAGGGGGCAAGCTGGAGAAAAAAAACAACCTTGCTTTGGATCCACCCTTTTGTTTTTGAATTTCTATTTCTTGCAGTTCTGTAGACAGTAATAAATTTGCATTCAAATAAACCCTAAACAGATAGGGGTGAACTCATAGCAAATCTATGATAACAATAGGCAGCCAGGGCAAGACCTATCAATGACTGTATTGCTTGGAAATTTGAATATAATTAATTATTAGCTATATAATGTATCTGAAAATTAAATATGAAATTATGCAGTCTTATCTTGCATAGGAAACTTCATGTTTCTTCATTGAAACAAATAACTAAACAGAGGCTTATTTAAAAATAAATCTAATGGGATTTAACAGGCATAGTGCTCTAAAAGAATTATTAACACTAATAATTAACTAACTAATTATAATAATAATTAACTAACCCAATTAAGGTTTATGGGTGTTTCTTATATACCCATTTCTATGAGCATCCATCAAATTGATGGGTGGATGAAAATACATATTTACTTTTAAAAAATATGTAATATGAGGGTCAATTATCAATTAAAAACCACTAGTTACGCAACGCGACATAATATTACTTTTTGCATAACCAGTAGGCCCTGCAAATATAGTATAAACGGATGGCCTACCCCTAGATTTCCCTGCTTTCAGTTTCACTCACCATGTCTCGTCAGCTGCAATTTCAATTTCTTCCATTACATCTCGGGATGTACTTGAAATACTCGTCCTCTTATCCTCCTTATGGATTTTCGGTATTTATTTTTGAAGTTTGAAATCTGTCAAATTGTGTTTAGAGAAAGAGAGATATGATATGTGAGAGAAATAGAGGGAAGAAGAGATTCTTCTATCAGAAGTAACATTCAATTTATAAATAAGTTCAGATAGGTTTCCAAGGTCTAGAGAAATATTCATAGATTTTTCTTCCAGGCTTTACATCTATAAAAAATATTTTTTTGTCGAACCTGAGCATATCCCTTGATAGCTTCTTCATGGCTGAATGGGCTAATTCTCTATTTAGCCTTGAAGAATCCATCTTAGGATGTGCAAAGGCTCGATAAAAAACATCTATTTTGACATGGTCGAGCCCAGAAGAAGAATCTATGAATATTTCTGGAGACCCTGGAAGCATACAAGAACTTCTTAATAACTTGCACGTGGAGAATCTAGTTCAGAGGATGAAGGGCATAGAAAAATTCTCCATTCAGCCCTGGAGAAGTCATCATATGATATGTAAAAGCTTGGCAAAGAATCTTTTCAATACCATCATGCTCGAAAGAAAAAACTGATTTTTTTTTTAATCATTCACTGTCAAATGAAAATGTATTTTCCTTTCACTATCGGAAATAGCAATGCATACCTAAACACAGAGAACATTTCCATAACTTTTTTTTTCTTTAGTTTA
>KZ807562.1:128112-142563 GCA_000696205.2 Oncopeltus fasciatus
TATATAAGTATAATTGGTTATATATAATAAAGTATAATTGGTTCTAGACCTACAATAATTTTATCTTATCAGTAATAATATTTCTTTTTTTTTGTATTCTTTCTTGTTTCCATGACCACAATACATAAATTTTGATGTTTATCGTCTTTCTTACCTTGAACTTCAATGCCTGCAACAGCAATAAAATCTTGTAACTGACTTCGGAGAACTCTGATGATGGCAAGTCGCATGATTGCCCAGGAATAACTGCTAGGGTTAGAGTGTTCTGTGTTGTCCTTGCGAGGATCATGTTTACTGAGCTTATCCCCTGAATCAAACACATCCTCAGCTTCACTTTCACTGTCTGACTTCTCTGAACCTCCAGAATCGTAATCTAGCTCAGCAGCTTCCTCATTTAAAATGGGCTAAAAACAAATAATTAAACTAAACAGTGAATAGAGAATTACTATTTTTAATAATAAAAATCCCCAAATTCTCTCTTTAAATTAAAAATTCTATTATTTGCAAACAAATACAAGTTCTTTCAAACTCCAACCAAATGACATGTTGCCGTTAAATAAATAATTTGATTTAATTTTTTAAAAGGTTTAATGCTGGGAACAGGGTTAGCAAGAAGGAATATGAGTTCATTTTTCTGGCCTGATATTGTTGTTTTGGTCCTGCATTAGGCAGGATTTTTATGGAGATAAAATCTTACATCTTACCCAGTACTATAGATATTTAGAATATGTTGAAGTACATAATATATTATGTATATTATACATTATTTTAATATAAAACTTTTTGTATTATAAAACCTCTAGGAGACAACGTAACCTCATGTTACATCTGTGTATGTGAGTTAATAAAAGTGTTAGTCACGGCGTACCGAGTTCCTATCTCTGAATTATCCCTTCATAAGGCTTTTATGTATCATTTAAAATGTGGATCATGGTTCATCAAACGTGAACAGGTTATGGACATTGCAGGCAACTTCATTAGATGGCGAAGTTTCAGAAAGCCTTAAAAATAAACTAGCTCTGTTTAAAAGTACAGACAATCAAGCTTTGTAAATAATGCCTAACAATATGACAGAAGAAATGTTCGCAAAAATGTGAAGATATGAAACTGCTAGAAATATGTGGTTAGGACTGTGTCAACTCTTCGATGCGTTTTCTGAAGACAGAATAGTTTATCTGTATTATAAGTTTTTTGAAGATAAGTGGCTACCTGGAGACGGTTCAGTCAGATTTATATCAAGACTGTCAAAAAATTGAAACCAACTTAAGGAGGAAATAGAAAAGAAACCTGAAGGTAATAAACAAAGATGTTTTATTGATTTGTAAAATTTTGAAAAGTTTACCTGAAACATTTATATATTTTACCAACGGTTGGAGATTGATTAATGATGAGAATAAAAAATTAGAAAATTTAACTCAAAAATTATGCACATTTGAAAATAATTTAATTGCAAATGTTTCTCAAGAGGTTTTACATGCAAAGGCAATAATAGAAGGTAAAAAAATAAATAAAGATGAACCATATAAAACTGCATAAATATTATTTTTTGTGGGTTAGAATTTCAGATGTCCCTTTTAAGTGATTATTTTTCTAAATTATTATCTTCAAACAATGTTTAGTGCAGGGGAACAGAATAAAAAAATCTAACTGTCCCAGCCAGGACTCGAGCCTGGATCTCCAGCTATCCTGGCCAGAGTGTTTTCCATTTAGACGTATACGTATCCTGGCTGGGACAGTTAGATTTTTATTCTGTTCCCTTGCACTAAAAATTGTTCATATAAAACTACTTTTGATAAAAACCAAATAAAATGTGCTTACAGTGACAAATAAGGCTTTTATGTATTATTTCAAATATGGATCATGGTTCATCCTACGTGAACAGAATCATGAGCCAATATTTAGTAAGAAAACACGAAATAGATAATAGAAAGACAGTTGCATGGTATAGGAGTAGATCAATAGTTGAAGTTCAAGTTTTAAAAAATATTTTACACGAAAAATAATCACAAGAATATATTCTTTAATGAAAATGTTTAGGCTTGAATTGAAAGACATCTTCAGGACTGATAACTACAAAAAAGTTGATTTGAGGATCAATTTTTTATTGCAATACAATTCTAAATTCTTCTCTAAATTTCTTTCTAAATTTGAAAAGTACAAGAATAAAATTAAACAAAAAAATTACAAGGAAATTACATTAAATAATTCGAGTTACATAAGTACCTGGTGAACATGACAGGGATGGTCTAGCAATCAAGGCCAAAAAAATTATAGAAGAACAAGAAGGGCAAATCCAAAAGGTAAAGAGGGGAGGTAGCAGATATCAAAGGAAGGAGTAGTGGAGGAGGTAGCCTAGATCAAATTATCTTATATGTGCAAGTTTGATAGAAGTAGGGGAAAACTGGTAAATGGGATAATGGTGTTTTGATTGAAATTGTTTTAAAATGTGGAAAATGTTGCATTGAATTGAAGAAGTAAACTTGGTTTTTGTCTTGTCTACCAATGATAATGTTAGAGATTAAATTAATTTGTATACATTCCGCGATAAGTAACTTTTTAAGGAAAAATTCAGAGCAGAAGATGAAACTTGATTGGTTGGAAAGGACAAGGATGGAGGCATTTTTTTATATAGTTAGGATGATTATTGATTAATGATTCTAGGTATTTTATGGTTTGTCTTAAGTAAATAGCATGGTAATTACTAGCAATATAGAGAATATGCAAGACAAACTCACGATTATTAGACATATAAAAAACCTTAAAGATTTAACAATGAGGACTTATTAAGTCCTTGACTTGAACTCTACCAAACGTGTCTGAGTTTTGAAAATAAAATGGAGAGAACTATCAAGATTTACACCTCATATTCCAGTGCACTAAGTTTGTCGAGATACACTCTCTCGGAAAATGTTTTTGAACAGTGGAAGTTGTGATAATTTTTTTAATTTATTTCACCCATCTTTGGCTAAGAACCTCCACCAGCAAGCTTTATACAGAAGTATAAGAAGATCATTAGTCACATGAAAAACATAAAAAATTATGAAATATTAAGTCCTGGAAAATACCCCTCTGTGTTTTGAAAATAGAATTTTAGTTATCAAAGGCTCTGAGAACAGAAAAATTAAAAAAGTGCAAGGATTTATATTCAACTAATTAAATTTTTTAAACAATGATTTAAAATTGTATTGCCATCAAACAATAATACCTTTGAAAGGAAATATGAAATCATGGACATCTCAGGAGGAAGGAACTGTTCTCGGTAAGTAGGTTTATCTTCTTTGATGTTGCTTCCACCAGGCTGCTGACCAAATTGACCAAGAAGCTTCATGTTCATTCTGATCCGCTGCTTAGTGAGAGAAGTCATAGCATTCCAGACTCCTGACTCTCCGCTCCCTACATCACTATCACTTCTGTTCACACCCAAATTGCTTCCACTCTGTTAAAAAAAAAAAAGTCATATGTAAATTATTTATACCTCTAAAAAAATAAATTATCAATGACTGAATTATTTTATGCATACTGTAATAATATTTAATAAATAAAGATTTTATAAAGACTTATGTGGTGATTAAAATAATGGAACATTATAATTAAAAAGGTTAACATCTTTAGAATAATACACTATTATTAAATTTTGAGTATAGTCTTATATTCTTGTACAACATATTGAAAAATTCCAAAGAATCTTAATAATTTAAACCAGTTTGTTGTAATAAATAATTAGTGATAATACAATTAATTTTGATTTGAAGCATTTCTTATATTCTCTCAGAAATCTTTTTAATTTAGAGAATCAAAATTTAACCATTCGAACAAAGAATGATAAAGAAAGACAATTAGTGAAATATGTTCATTAGGGCTCATTTCTTGATGTTATTTATTTCAGTATTAAATTTTACCTAACAGTGAAAAAGTTCAGAAGTGTTCATCAGATGCTTTTACTTAGTACAGAAATCAGGGCTATTCTTGTTGAGAGAGAGAAGACATTCAAGTCCTGACCAGCTGCCCCACTACCCATCAGCTGTCTACAATTGATATACACTCTCTGTTACTACCAGGGAGGAGGAAGGTCTGCTCCCAGTTGAGCCAAACTCAGAAGACTTTTGACAGTCTGCTCTACTGCTATCATCTCCTTCTCTCTATTATTTTTTTACCTCGTTAATTCCAAAAATATTAATACATAAAAAATTAGGAAGAGTTCCCATTGGCCTTTAAAAAACTACAGACAACATGAGAGTTTAAACAAAGGACTTATCATGAAAATTCAACCATATTTTCCCAAAAGAATAAAACAGCTGCAGACAATTTATCCATGTCCAAAGAGAATATCTAATAACAATATTCTATGGATATAAAGTCACCCTCCTTCTAAGAATTACCAACCAAATTTTGTTGCCTCCTTGAATCTCATTGCCCTCACAGATAACAACATACAATAATAAAAAAAAAAGAAGACTTACTATCCTCCATTAATTTTTATGCATACAAGTAATTACATTAACTTGTATAACTCTAAGTAGGATGTCATGTCCATCCAATGACAAAGATGCAACGAATCCTGAGATCATGAGATATCTCGAAGCAAACAACATGCAGTACTACACATATTTATTTAAGGAGGATAAGCCCTAATGGTGTGTGTTCGGGATATTTATCTCTTCACACTGAAGTTAGTACATGGAGGAACTCAGTCAGCTAGGATTCACTGGACTTAATGCATATCATGTCTTCAGCAAAACACCAAGAAACCTCTAATAGATTTCAACTAATCCATGTCTATCTACATCCCACCATCTCTCAAGACCCCATCACTGCCTTTATCACTTCCCTTACTCAAATCAGTTATAACTGATTATATATTATAACTGACTATATTACTCAGTCCCTCATTATTCCTCTCGCACTCCTCATTTATGAAATACTATTTCTGTTTTTGACCTAGTTTAGGTCCTGGCAGGCTCAGACTACTCATGCTAAGGATATTTAGAAAGGATGGAGGAAAGCCTATATAATAGGTATTAGAGAGGATATAAGCTTAATCAGAAAAAAATGAAGGAGTTCTTGAAGAGGATCAAGAAGACAAATAAATAGTTATATTGAGAAGTTACTTAACTGGCTTTTAATATAAAAAAAGAAAAGAAAAATAAGAAAAAAAGTTTCTATTCTTTTTACCTTTAACATGTGCTCATTAGCCTTAGTTGTTAATTTCACAACCAAACTAACAAAAGCTCAAAAGCAGACTAAAGATTCAGAAAACAAATATATATCCTTACCATAATCTAATTAAATAACTTACTGAAGTTTGAGCAACTCTGAGAAGTTTCTTCACTCCACCACCAAAAATAGTTCCCCAAGTTCTATCAGAAAAATTTTGGCCAACAATTCTGTAGAGGATATGACAGTCACATGTAGCAAGTGCATAAACAGTTAATGACATGAATGTTGCAACAAATGTTTCAGTCAACAAAATATTAAGCCTTGGGGTGTCTTCATCCTTCTCACGAGCAAGTAATGCACGAAGATTAGTCACTCCTATAACAAATATAGCGTTTATTTTTTATTTATGTTTGAAAGAATAATGATAAAACTTCAAAAATATGTACAATTTTCTAATGAGGTATTTTATAGTAGGAAAATAATCCTATAAATAACAATTTTAACAATTAATCACAGGTAACAAACTTGAAGTTTTTTGTGGAACAAGTCACACAACATTACAAAAATTTGAAAAATATTTTGCAAGAGATTTTTTTGGTTAATGAAAGACTCTAATGAAGTAAGTTATTCTTCTGTAAATAATATTGCATGAAAGAATTTTTTATTACAACAGAAAAAAATATTTTCATTATGATCTAGGGAATGAAGGAAATCTTGTTTTAAAAACTTCAAGATGATTATAATCATAAAATAGTTAATCTGGATCAGATTATAGGATTTGCTGAAATTAAAAAAAATCTTCAGAAACAACAATAATTTATTTATTAAAACCATTTATTAATTAATAAAAATTGTGGAGAAAACTTTAATCTTTAATTTTAAGAAAGAGAAATGAAGCAGTAAGCTCCTATAAAAATCATCATTATTAACTATAAATAAACTTTTGGGATCTCAAGAAAAAGGCAGTTGTATGTAAAGGCTGCTTGAGATTGAGAGGTTCCTTAGAAATAATATTATAACATTTTAATAATTACTATAATGTTATAATAACAAAATATTATGTTTAACCAGGACAAATGGTTTAAAAATCTAAGTAGATTTTATCAATATCTTGGTTAAAAATAAACAGGTGTTATACAGGAGAAGCTAAAATTAAGCAGTTTTAGTTTTGCATTAAAATTTATTCACATAAGAATAAATGACTAATTTGGTTTTAGAAGCTGGAGAAGGCATTGAGGGCTTTAACCAAAGAATGGATAAAGCACTCAACATTCATTGGTTCATTTTTAAATATTTATTATAATAAGCATTTAAAAATTTACAGAACCTAAACATTAGGAAAATTAATGCCCTTTTTCTTGTTTCTGTAAATTTTGACATAAGTACTAATAAAAACAAATAATTTTATTTATGTAATATAAAATATTACCAACCATTAGACACCCTCCTCTTATATGATTTTAGTCAAAATGTATTCCATTCAGTGGTTTAAAATAAAAAGCCCAAATATTGAACAAGTTTCTGCATTTTAAAAATAAGGAGGACCATTCAACACTCATGGTTATATCCTTTTATACAATTTACACCTATCTATATATATTTTTTGCAACAAAGATATTGTATTTACCATTTTATCTTCCGGGTTGGACCGAGTCAAATACCAGCCGCCAGAACACAGTATCAACCAATGGAAAGGCAGACTTCGCCCAAGGACAAGACCTCGCCAGGATTATAGAGTATAAAACATGGTAAATATATACCATCTGGATTTTTAAAAATCACTCTTTACAACTCTCATTCTCTTTTCAGCCCTGACGAAGCCATCACATGATGTGCAAAAGCTCGGCAAATAACAACAATTTGACTCGGTCCAACCCGGAAGATGAAATGGTAAATACTTCTGACGACCGACGAAGCCTACGTGAACAACAAAGATATTGATAATTTTTCAATTTGGTCATTCCCCCTCCCCACCCCGGGATGAGTTTGTCAAGGCCAGATTCAGCTATTAACAAACTCGAGCTTTTTTCAAAAACAAGCTTAAATCCTAAATTAGATTTTTTATTTTAAAATTTGAATTATGTTAAACTTTTTTATACATCAATATGGGCTTTTCTTGATCAGTGAGCAAAGATAAACTCCTAAGTAGAAAATTTAAAATTAAGAAGATATAAGGATATTGAAATTATAGCAAATGGATGAGTTCGTTCGGCTTATCACTGAAATCAGTCAAGGGGGAGGAGAGGTTTAGAGAAAGCCCCAATTAAATAACATCAATATCTTCCAAAGGAATATGTAAATGATAGCTTCTTTGAGATATGAAAGTGTAAAATGAAATTTTCATTCACACTATGAAAAAACCATACCAAGGGAAATATTTAAGAAAGTGGCTTAGAGACTGGACAACCAAATTCCCTATTTAGAATTTTTATTGCAAATGGAAGAGGAGGAGGGGAGGGATTTAGAGAAGGATGGAAATTTATAGGAGCATTGTCTTCATTAAATGAGTATTATGATAAAGTTTATTCATTTTGGTAAGAATAAAATATATTTTCTTAAATAATTACTTTAATTGTGGTATTTAATTCCACGTAAATTTTATACAATAAATGTAAGAGAATAGAATAAAAAAAATCTTACCACCTCAGCCGGATCTCCTGCTTTCTGGGCAAGTATGCTGGCCATTGCTCCACCGGGGCTAGCAAGATAATTCATTCTAATTCCCATACTCAAATATGGCAACTCATTAACTTAGTGCGGGGATTAGAATGAATTATCTAGCTAGCCTCGGTAGTGCTACTTGCCCAGAAAGCAGGAGATCCGGGTTCGAGTACAGGCTGAGATGGTAAGATTTTTTTTATTCTATTCTCTTGCATTTATTGTATAAAATTTATGTGGGATTAAATAACACAACTAAAGTAATTATTTAAGAAAATATATTTTACTCTTACCAAAATTACATTTGTAATCTATAACTTAAAAAAAAAAAACTTATTAGGGTTGATATTTAAGAATGTGATTACCAAGGTTGGATGCTTTTACCATTCTTTCCTCTCAAAAATTAACTGTTTAAAATAAAATGTTCAGGATTTTAAAAGTGAAACAAAATAAAAATTGTGTTTAGAGGACAAATACCAATGATTTTTCAATAGGGTCTTTCTCGAAATCTCTCCTTCCCCTCCAATGATTTTGGTGATAACTAAATTTATCCAATTGCAATTGTTATTTATATTCTCATATCGAATCTGGTTTCTTTATTTTAAAGTAAATGGATGAGAGCATAAAGACTAAAAAAAATGTACAAAATTTGTAATGGCCCA
This sequence comes from Oncopeltus fasciatus, assembly GCA_000696205.2. Lineage (NCBI taxonomy): Eukaryota > Metazoa > Arthropoda > Insecta > Hemiptera > Lygaeidae > Oncopeltus > Oncopeltus fasciatus. Next base: position 136,590 of record KZ807562.1, read on the forward strand.
TTTAACATCTTCTAAACAGGATCAGTTAAAATCTATAAACATATTTTAAAAGTTGTGTCAGGGTACCAATTTGATTAGATGTTCAAGTAGGCTTTGAATTTGATTTTGAAATTCCAGCCGCCAGAACACAGTATCAACCAATGGGAAGGCAGGCTTCGCCCAAGGGCCAGACCGCACCGGGATTATGGAGTATAAAACATGGTATTTATATACCACCTGAATTTTTTTAAATCTCTCTTTTACAGCTCCTATTCTCTATTCAGCCCTGAAGAAGCCATCACATGATAAGCGAAAGCTCGGCAACTATCAACAACTTGACACGGTCCAACCCGGAAGAAGAAATGGTAAATAAATTTCATTAGATTTACTCACAATAAATTTGCCAAAAATTAAATATGTGTTAAACTGGATCAATTCTAGGTATTAAGAGAGAAAAATATGGCAATCAGGCTAAATCAAGAACAAACCTGGCCATTTAGATGGTAAGGTGGAAACCTGCAAAGGCTCATCAGTCGAATACCTTCTTTTTCGGTGCTGTGTAGCAATGAGGTGACTGCAGTCAAAAGATAGAGTGTCCAATCCAGTGCCTTGCATGCTGTAAAAAATAATGACAAATTTAACTCATTAAATATAATGATAAATTTAAAAATTAAATATTTTTTTATCTGGAGCAAAACATTAAGAAATATTTAAAAAAAATATCTTCCAGGATATTAATCAGAATAACACTTCCACTATCATAAGATAACATACTGAACAAAATGTCAGAGAGGAAATTACTCAAATATTTTCTAATTTTAGAAAACATACATTCCTATGTTTCCATAACCAAACAAAACTTTTTGAATTCACAAACAAAAAAAAGTCAATAGAAAAAGAATAGTATTTAATATTTTCAAATTCTTTTATGCTATATTTATTCTCTCTTCCTTTATGCAATTAACAACAACCACACACCAGATTCTAATCAAGCTACTGCCCTGGCCTATGAGATTAATCTCAAACCTACCACTATTAATGATAGGCTGGATAAAAATAAGATTTCTTCAGCGTATTGTAATATTTTCTGTACAATTCAATGGAAAAAGTCTGGTAAACAATCTCTGGTGTCGACCTTCCAACTTCTCTTTGAAGGGATTAAACTGGTCAACGTTACCTACCTTTGAAGTTTGCCGACTAACCCCCTCCCGCTTACTGTCACTGTGTGCCTCCCAAGTTTAGTTCTGCAATCTACGATGTGACCTTAACCTCCCTCGGAGATCTCTCCATGCATCATTATCAATACATGTTAAGTTGTTTATTTATTTTCATATTTGTAAAATTAAATTTTGAGTTTATCGGTATATCATTTTCTGTCTTATAGCATACTACATCTCTATCTGTTCATTCCAATCTATAATTTTAGAAGTGTACAGAGCGTATTGTATTACATCCCTGATGATGACTTGCAAGTTAAGTCGAAATGTTGGCAATAATAAAATAAAATAATACCCAACTAATAGAAAATTAAACATTCACCTGTCAGCAGAGAGCTTTGTAGAACAGGTATCTGAATCACACAGAGACTGATAAATGCAGGCAGATAGAGCAACAGCAAGATCTCGAAGTACAAACACCTCACTCAAATTTGCTGAGTTGAGAGTAGGAGGGGTTCGCTGTTCGACTATTGTCTGGAGCATGTCATGAGCTAGGTACTGGAAAATATAATAGATAACAAGCTTTACTTAAGAAGAATTATAAAAAGCTTATCTTTAACATAATTATTGAAGTAGCTGGGTTTCTGACATTACATTAACACCTCAAAATATTCTTCTGCTTTTCGAGTAGCAGAAAGACTCATGTTCTGACATTTCACAGTCTGTGACAGTGAAGTGTTAGTGCCATAAGTGAAACGTTTTGCTGATATGTGTCAGGTGACATTCCACCGGTAGCATTCCATCAGAAAGGACACAAAATTAACTTATTTTGAGCCCCGAAATCTCACACTGAGAAAATTCACAGCCTCCCACCAATGAAAAAGATGACTCAAGTTAAGAGATAATGAAAATACATCCCAGTACACAATTCGGAACACATTCCAGCATCTGATTAATACAACAGAGGAGCATACATCTGTTGCACACTTGCACACACACACACACACACACACACACATACACAACACACACACGCGCGCGCGCGCGTACGCACGCACCCACGTAAACACACACACTTTAATAACTTCTGAATCTAAAAAAAAAAAGTCACAAAACACAATAATTGGTAGAGATTATTTGCCTTTGGATTCATATTCAGTGCAGCTCAAATAGTCATAAGTTCCTTATGCAAGAGATCTGCCTAAACTAAACAATTTTCTCAGTATTGCAGTTGAATATTTGCATTTCAACATTCCATCTCATGTAATCCCTAACATATTTAGAATATATATTTATCAAAAAATAAATCTGGGTTCATTTTTATTGCTTTAAACTAAATAGTATGCTCACTGAAGCAAAGAAACATTAATCACTCCAACTTGACACTTCAGGTAAACCCCCACTACAGTTCGTCTAATTTTTTTTAAATAACAAACTCACCATTTCATTTTACATTTAAAAATAATATACTCAATTTAACTTAGAAAAACAACTAACTATTTTTCACTATGTAACTCCTAAAATATTCCTTTCATAATAAACATATCTGACTTGAGTTTCACTAAATAATATGCCTGCTACATCAAATAGACTTTTGGTACTCACAGTTGACATATCAGGTTGACCTTATATATTTAAAAATTATATGGCAAATTTTATTAAGAAAAATAACTAATTTCAGCTTTTAGGCCATCAAAATAAAAATTATAGAACAAGTAAACTCCCACTTGTGATCCTCCAGTTTTACTGTAGAACTTCTGTATAATTTCTTTTATAATTAAACATATTTATGTTGAGTTTCATCATTACTCAAGACTAATATAATATCCCACACTTATCACCAAATTTGCTCTATAACGAACTCAACTTATCCTTTTATATTTAAAAGTAATATGCTAAATTTTATTAAGAAAAAAATTAATTGCAGCTTGTAGGTCATAAAATACTCCGAATAAATGTTAACCCCACTAGACCAAAAAATCTTGACACACTTGTCACATATTGACAAGTTAGGAATCCCCCAATAATAATAGTTCAATTATGCTGTGAGATTTTTAAAACATTTCTTTTATAAATAAACATATCTATGTTGACCTTTATTTTTGTGAATTAAATATTATGCCAGCTGCATCAAAATAACTTTTTGTACACACACCTGACTTTTCTTATAACCCCCACCTGAATTTTTTTTGTAACCACCACTCCTTTTAATTCCATTATGCGTGATAACAAACTTAGTTTTTGATTTTGAATTTAACAGCTCATTAAGAAAAAATGGCAACTGTGGCCTGTAGAGAGTTCAAGTGCTCATTCACACATACACACATATATTCATGACAATAATTTTTGGTGTCTCTTAGGTTGGATCAGAATTGTCTGTTGAACAACCTAAATAGCTACACTCCCTCATAATTAGATTTAAAAAAAAAATCATTCTATTAAAGAGAGGATTATGAAGCAGAACAGTAGAATTTGCTAAATCTTATAAGAAAACGAATGATCAAGATAGTATTTTCGTTGGCTGGTTAAGTTAGTTCCTCTTGAGTTATTGTGTTACAAAACACTGTACCTGTTTGGACTAATTATTTTTGACCATGGCTTCTGCTTTATTGTTTTGAAATTTTTCCCTCAGATGTAAATGGATACTACTTACGCCTAGGAAAAATAATTTTAATGGGATGTGTGGAAGTAACACCCATTGCAATATTAATTGCAATTTATTAAAAACAAAGAAAAATCTCATTATTATACAATCTGCAGAGTAATGACTTTTTTAAAATACAATAATTACATATAATAATGATGACACCATGATAAGTAACTTTAAATCGATGTACTATTAAGTTGATAATTTTATCAAATCTATGAAAATCAAGCTTCATGAACAATCTTCTTTGGAATTCTAGGTAATTAATGTTCTTAACATGTTTAGTTTTGCTCATATAATTGGAAATTTTTATTTTTTTGAAAAGAACAAGAAAAATATCTAAATTGAGTCTGAAGTAATTCTTTGTAATTTAAATAATTATGTGTTATTAACTGTACACAATAGAAATATCATAAAAAGTCTAGAATTAACTTATCCCCTAACTAAACTGGTATTTTTTAATTTTTTTATTGCATATTTGGAATAAACATGACTAAAAATTAGGTTCTTTAAAAAAAAAAAAAAATTGATAAGGGCTATGAAAATATATTTATGCTGATTCTTCCATGAAAACTAGAAGATAGATTTCACAAATTATATATTTCTATAATATTAACAATAATAAAATTGTCGCTAGTTTTTCATATTGATAATAAATTAAAGAAAAGAAAGTATGGTGTCTAGTATATTAGTGAAATTTACTGGACCATGCCATATTAAATATGGAAATTCTACTTACTATAATACTCCTTACCTGAAGTATTCATGTAAAATAATATCTGACTCAACTAAATTCTATCTAATTGGACAAGTGTGGCTCTCACGATTTAACGGAATCCGAAGTAAATTATAAAAACTTGGCATTACAAAAAAAAAAAAAAAAGAGAGAGAGAGAATAATTACCTGTAGGTGCCTAACTGGGTCAGCAATTACAGTTTTGTTACAGGCAACGCTTGCTGACAAAAGTGGGAGAGTAGTTGGGAATGGAAGAGGGGAAAGTAACTGCTGTTGTGTCTTTTCTTGTTGAAGTTCTTGGAGGAGAAGAACCAGCTCCATTCTCACAGAAGCTAAGCCACCACCAGATGCTCCATGAAGCGAGCAATAAGACAGCAATGTCCTTAGTAAAGTTTCATTTGCTGTATGAAAAAAAAAAAAAATATTAATATGGGAGTAGCGGTGTACCCAGTGATCAGTATACACCTGTATATAACGCTCCGTCTTTCCAACTATAATATACGAGTTGTGGGAAGAACTGAGATCTCAAACTCTACATACATTTGTAGTGAAGTGTCAGTGACATGTGAGTGCAGTTTCAGCTCGAATCGTCGCGAGGATCACATCTAAACAGTGAGTAAAGCGAACTATTTTTGTAGCCGTTATCCTTAGCACTGGGGTCGACAGGGGAAGACCTGTGCGGCCCCCACCTCGCCGTACTAAGCTCTCATAGCCTCCCTTATCTCTCTGCCTGTAGAGTAGGAGCCTCCGTTCCAGACTCTTAACCCAGCGTTACAGGTTCGAGACCAGGCCACTCTATTTTTTTTTCTTTCTTTTTTTTTTTCTCTTGTATAAATTAATGATTATTAATGGTGGGAGGCAATCATTATCATCAGGTGATTGCTAGTGGAGGGCGAAAAGGGAAGCGTCGTGGTGCACCCATGACCCCTCCTAAAGACAAGAGGCGGCATTCCGCCAGTAGCACACCATTACAGGAAAGAGATCAATCACAGCCACGATCCAGCACCTCTCAAGGAGTGACCATCACACCCCCCGCCAACGAAATGACAGACAGGAATGAAAACCTTTCACCCTTTACTACAGTGAACCCTTTTCAGCCTCTTCAAAACATTACTGGAGAGGAGATGGAAACCGCCACCCAACGTATAACCCGTCTTCCTGACATCCTAGATTTTTTCATATGTAAAAATCTTATTACCTACCATCACTCTGTAAAAACATTAAATGAACTTTCCTCTTACCACACCCTGTCTTCCTCACACTGTCTCTCACACCTATCCCTAGACAATTGCCACCAACCTTAATAAGTGGTCCCATTGACTGGCCACTTTTTAGAACTCTCCTAGAAGAGTCACTTGACCTCGGAATCTCCTTAAAAACCTCTGAAGAGCTGGATGATGCTGTCCAGTTCTTTACTATAAAGATTCAGCAATGTCTTTGGAAGGCTAACTTAAAA
>KZ807562.1:149984-160787 GCA_000696205.2 Oncopeltus fasciatus
TTACTATATTTAATTAATATTTCTTTAAAAAAACATGTATATATATATCACAACAGCAAATGATTTTAATTACTTATGATTATATTCATTGGAGAATTATTTTCTTTAAATTATGTTAGTTTAAATACAAGATATCTAAAAGTAAATATTAATGCAAATTATTAGGTTATACACATACACCTTTTAGAGAATTTTGAAAAGGTGTATGTGTATAACCATACACATACACATGTGAGATTTATACACATACACATACCATCTTTTAGAGAATTTTGAAAAGTCAGATTATATTCAGGCTCTTTGGATTTAATTTGAATCCCAACATCCTCATCTTCATCAGTTCCGATCCCATCATCTCCCCAGTCCAACTCTAACTTTTCTTCCGCCTTATTAATAGGCGCGCTCCAGTCTACATCTCCACCAAACAAATCTTCAGCTAAAATGTATAAAAAAAATTAGAATTCCTGAAAATTAAGGTAATCAAAATTTGGGAATCAGTTAAATACTTTCAATGATATTAACTGGATATATGAAACAAAGAAAGTAATTTGGTATGGAATATACACTGCCACACAAAATTAAAGGATCACTTCAATATTTTGAAATTACTGAATTGTATAGGGTATTTTTTCTTTGGAAGTCACACTTTATTATAAGGGTAATAAAAAATAAAAAATAATTTTCTAGAAATTTTTAATAGGAAAACAAATAAAAAAATAAAAATGTCCTACAGTCTCAAAATGAAAAAGTAAATCTTTGAAATGAAATGAAATAACAAAACTGAATAAAAAGGAAGAATTCGAGGAAAACGATCAATAATTGGTATTCCCACCTCTAGCTCTGATAATTGCTTCCATTCTCCTGTCCATTCCNGGTCACATGCCTTGTATTTAGCCCCAGAGATATGAGGGACATATATCCAGGGAGCACAATATAATTAATTTTAATAGAATGATTTTGACTTGTACTTCTTTATTGGGATGGCATACTTATTTGCTTTAGCAAGCTAAATAGTTTTTTACATGAAAGAATAGAGTTTGAAGCCTTGGTTATTCACTAGGACTAATATCTGAAGAGACCCATATCATCAGAGAAAGTCAGTACACCTCTATTTTTAATTAATGTTTTTGGGTTCGCAGAAGGTATATGCACTACAAGAAAATTTGTTTTTCTCAATGAGTCAAGAATGAAGACTGAATGCTAAATTTAAATATAACAATAAGAAAATATGAACAACACATTGTCTCTAAAGCAATCTTAATACTCATCAAATTTAAATTTTAAATTTGTTTATCATTTGATTTGATTTTAAATAAAACATTTTTTTTATTTTTAATTGATAAAACAGGTAAAAGTAAATTAAAATAGTTAATGTTATAATTAAAAGTAGATGCTAAGAGCATTGATTATACTTTCCTACTCTTTAGTATTATTTATGGCATATTAATGAATTATTTCTACACTTTACACAAGTTTACCTCTTCAACACTTCATAATTTTCCATTATTGCTAGCTATTGTTTTCTGACCGGTCATAATCCATAATGTCTCTTTATTGAATAGATCAATTGAAATCTGCTTCAGTAGAAAGTAATGTACCAAACAAAAAAATAATCAATATAACAAAAGAAAAATTGAAAACTATTGCCAAAAACTCAAGTAATCAATGATATATAAATGTTAGTGACTATTATTTTTGACACAAAGTAGTTAGAATGGAGGAAACATTGACTAAAGCAGTTAAGCAAACATCCTCAATAACTACAGTTCTTGAAATATGCTAAAATTTGAAAATTATAATTACTAACTTTAATTAAAATTAAATTGAAATAGCAGAAAATTTTAATTGAGAAAGACTAAAGAATTGAATTAACTATAAAATTGAGGAGAATAACAAATCATAAAATTTAAAGATACAAAGATCACTACAATATTGGTATTTTAATGAACTGGGGTGAAGCTATACAATTGTAAGGGATAAAAAAAACTGTTAAACTTCGCTCGATGATTTAAAAAAAATTAAAATTGAAAAACATCTTAACAACAATTGCCTAAATGTACACATGGACCTATTGGATTCAGACGTATTACAGCTTATTAATATACCCAGACTTCTAGCCCTCCTGTTCAAACCTCCTCAGTTCATTATTATTATTTCCCCCTTTATCCTTATACGTATATAAACGAGAACAAAAAATCAAGAGAAGTTTAACATTTTTTTATCCCTTATAAAATTACATTAGCTTTAGCTATCAAATACCTTATATTCAGTCAATTAATGCAACTATAAAAACTTATTTGTATATGTTTATGACCAAAAAATACTGCCCTAGACTATCTTAAGCATTAGTCACTTCTTTTTTCTCTCTCTAAAAGTACAGGTATCAATTAAGATACATTAATTTTGTACAACTATTAGACCCACCTACAGAAACACATTATAATATTGCAAATAAATAATATAGGTTATAGATAATAGTATTAAAATATAATTAACCAGTATTATAACATTTAGATATACTCGTAAATTTTACAACTTTTCCAATGTTCATCAATCATTCTTCTTATCAGAAACAATTTTTTATATGTGCAGTACTGTAATATGTAGTTTGAAAAATCAGGAATTATAGAAAAAAAGTAGATTCAGGACTTTTTTATATATTGCGCTTATAAACCATCTATATTATTAATCAATTGTTAATACTTCAAAAATACTCTTCATTATTCAAATACAAGCATAACAAAATTTTACACGAAACAAATGTGTGACACTCAGCGAGTGGTTAATAAAGGAAATACATCTCCATTAACATTTAGTAGCATTCAATAGAAAGGAAAATCCTATTCCAGGATATATATATATAGGATATCTATTATTTCAAATATATATTACTTAGTAACATACATTTGAAAAGTATGACTGAGTCATTTATCATATGATGGATAAATTTAATGAGGTTAAGGAAAAATTATAAAATCAATAAAAGAGATAAAGTATAAAAAAATATTACTTATTTAATTACTTTCTAAATATTTTTTTAAAACTTCTATTTATTTATTACATTCTGTTAAATTAAAACATTTTGTAATTTGATCACCACAATGAATTATAAAAAAAAAATGACATTCAATATCAATCACATGAGGAGAGAAGGTGACTAATGACACCACTCTCAAAGTCTAAATATTATACATCTAGACTGTGATAACTAAAATAGGAAACAAATGGTGTAAAATCTCTTTCACTCTCTTTTAATCTTTTCTCTTTCCCGCACATAAATGAATGTGCATACATTCTGTGTCTTGCGCATTCGTTTTTTCTGAGTTTAATACTTCCTTCAGAGTTCCATAATATGAAAGCTATGCTTATATTTTTCAATTATTTCCATTAAATTTATTTATTTTTAGTTGCTATACTTACCTTTTTGTTGACTGCTAAAGTACTTTTCATGAGTTTAAGCTTGTAAATTAATGTTTAAACATTTCTTCATACAATAACATAATTTTAAAATAAGTTTTTCATAAATAATAGTCGCGATTTTCATTAAAAATACAAGGTCACATGCCTTGTATTTAGCCCCAGAGATATGAGGGACATATATCCAGGGAGCACAATATAATTAATTTTAATAGAATGATTTTGACTTGTACTTCTTTATTGGGATGGCATACTTATTTGCTTTAGCAAGCTAAATAGTTTTTTACATGAAAGAATAGAGTTTGAAGCCTTGGTTATTCACTAGGACTAATATCTGAAGAGACCCATATCATCAGAGAAAGTCAGTACACCTCTATTTTTAATTAATGTTTTTGGGTTCGCAGAAGGTATATGCACTACAAGAAAATTTGTTTTTCTCAATGAGTCAAGAATGAAGACTGAATGCTAAATTTAAATATAACAATAAGAAAATATGAACAACACATTGTCTCTAAAGCAATCTTAATACTCATCAAATTTAAATTTTAAATTTGTTTATCATTTGATTTGATTTTAAATAAAACATTTTTTTTATTTTTAATTGATAAAACAGGTAAAAGTAAATTAAAATAGTTAATGTTATAGTTAAAAGTAGATGCTAAGAGCATTGATTATACTTTCCTACTCTTTAGTATTATTTATGGCATATTAATGAATTATTTCTACACTTTACACAAGTTTTCCTCTTCAACACTTCATAATTTTCCATTATTGCTAGCTATTGTTTTCTGACCGGTCACAATCCATAATGTCTCTTTATTGAATAGATCAATTGAAATCTGCTTCAGTAGAAAGTAATGTACCAAACAAAAAAATAATCAATATAACAAAAGAAAAATTGAAAACTATTGCCAAAAACTCAAGTAATCAATGATATATAAATGTTAGTGACTATTATTTTTGACACAAATGGAATGGAGGAAACATTGACTAAAGCAGTTAAGCAAACATCCTCAATAACTACAGTTCTTGAAATATGCTAAAATTTGAAAATTATAATTACTAACTTTAATTAAAATTAAATTGAAATAGCAGAAAATTTTAATTGAGAAAGACTAAAGAATTGAATTAACTATAAAATTGAGGAGAATAACAAATCATAAAATTTAAAGATACAAAGATCACTACAATCACAAATCACTACAAAATACAAAGATGGTTCAATGATATGCCAACCAATGAAATCTACCTAAATGATGAGAATATATATATATATATATATATACATATATACTACATACGTAAGTTCTTGGAAATGTTTTTTTTTTTCATTAGAATCAAAAGTTCCAGATTTCAATTTTNTATTAATTTTAATGAAAAAAGAAAGAAAAAAAAAGTGAATTAACCTTTCTCTACTCCTTTAGATTCTTCATTATTAGTAGCAGAGTCATTCCAAATTAATATACCAGTGTCAATCTGTTCATTCTGCAATTTATTGGACTTAACTGGACTACAAATAGCACCTAGAAAAAAAAAAAAGCTGTTAGTATAGCACATTAATTTTTCATAAAAGACAGACTATTTCAATAATTTATAAATTGAGCAATTTGTCTCGTTGTATATAATCAATTTCTTTGGAAGGAAGGACAAATGTATATGAAAAGCCAAAACCAGTATTTTAGATGATTTCTACAAAAGTTTTGTTCAAAGGGTCAATATAGAGTAGTATTACAGTTTCAAATGTGAGCAGTCATTCTTTACATAAATAGAAGAATAAATATATTTTTATTCTTGGCCCAAAGTTTACATAAATAAAATTTTTCTTCACAACAGTAAAATATGAAAGCTAAAAATTATTATTTAAAAATGTCATCTCAGTTAGATGAGTAATCTCAGTGAAAATCTTCAAGGACTTTAAAATTTTTGTACTGGAAACTCCAATTAATGAAGACCTTAAAGTCATATGGCTGGGAGACAAATTTCATATAGACAATATAATTGATTCAGATGATCGATTTGTAAATTATTTGTCGGCTATAAAGACACGAGTTGTTGGCGAAAAGAGTCTATGACACGATAAATAATCATTAAGTCTAATAAAAAAGAAAAAAACAAACAAAACATAATAATGCACACAACGAGTTGCAGAGGTCAAATAGAATGTACACAAAATAAGCCTGTATTTTACCTGTATAATATAAATTGCATACTACATATAATGTATCATGTAAATACCATATCTTATATAAATAACATAGAAACAACATTTATTGTATAATTTCTAAATAATATGTTACTGGATTTTCAAATGTGAACTTAGTGTAAGTATTTGTGTTTGTATTTATGCGAGTATTCACACAAACACACATATAAATATAAATAAAGTTGTTATGTGTAATAAGTTAGTAAATCTCACCCTATACCACAATTTACTATAGAGAAGAGATCCATTGCTTTAATTTGTTTTAAAATTTTCCCATCAAAATATATTTCTAAAAAAATTATGCAGCCAGCTTCTTGACTTTCTTGGGAGGAGGAGGGTCATCAGAAAAATGGATAGGGATTATCCAGGTTTAGAATTAAGTTAGATGGGAAAGAGTTTTAGCTAAATTTGTCCTCAAAAGGGGTCTCAAGATCAATTGTGGCATAGGGGACAAAATAGGAAGCTTTAAGTATTGCATAGTGGGCTTTGTAATTGGTCTTAGCTTACACTATTTAATATGTCTAGACCACTGAAATATATTTGAATAATTTTGTGAATAATTCGTAGTCAGTTGAAAGATTTGACTTATTAGTCTTTGTCGTAATTTATATAATTGATTAAGTTCCTATATTTTGATTCTACAGTTGATATACCATATGAGTTGGCTGTCAAAATGAAAATCTTAACAATGAACTTACACTTCACATCAAATTGAACAGTTAGAAACTTGAAAATCTTTACATGCTTGGATTTAGCACTGATGGATTGGATTCACTATCAGCTGAACTATTGCTTGGTATATTTAATTATTTTTTTAAGGACAAGTTTTTATTATTTATTTTTATTTTTGTCCATTTTATATTTTTAATTTTAAGCTGAGTGTGAGAAATTTTTTAGCATAATGCTAAAACAGAGATAGGTGATGGTTCTAAAAGTTTATCATAGAAAATAATGCGTAAAAGATACACCTCAAATTTTAATCTGTTTGCCTTATTGTTTTAATGTTCTTAAATATTTATTTTGATGCATTATTAAGTTATGGAATAAACATATAGTGTCAAAAGATTAATTAATAAAATTAAAATTTTTTAATCAAGTATTTATCACAAAATTACATACTTTACTTTCTATCGAAGTTTTGGCTAAATTCTAAATTTACCTGAAAATTCCCTATCCTCATGGATTANTGGCAGTAGTTTAGAAAGTGTCCCATCCACATGCATTAATTGAAATGTGACCCTCAATCAGGTTTGTGCCTTTTCGAGAACGACACGATCGCATGAACTATACTCTAAGGCTCTACCCAGTTATGTTGTCTTCAAGGAATACGTCATCAAGAGAATTGAACGCTGACTCTCTGGTCAATAACCTGATAACCAGGGCCGCCTTGGATTCTCAGATAATTGTACTGTAAACGGATTGATAAAATAAAATAATTTGATGGTTTGTTCTTAAAACATAAATATCAATATTGTTTCCTTAAACAGTAATATGATATGGTGATACATTTGTATACCAGGTTCCAATTAAACTTTCACTTCAAATGATCCAACATTTTTTAAAATTTGTTTTTTAATAACAATAATGTAAATAATAATTAAGAAACGTGATTTAAAGAATTGTTATTAAATGTATAAATAGGATTGAAGTACGTGAGACCGAATATAGATGATTTGCCATCACCATACTTATTAGTTAAGTCACTTAAAGCATTGCGCAGCCCAAGTTCAAAGATAAGTAGAGTTCTTTACGTCAGACGTTCAGGAACCTATGGGTTATCAACAGGTTCACTTCGAAGGAACAGACGAAGGAACTGTCAAGCCAAGGTCACCGGAGGAGCTGTCACAGGCAAAGAAACCAGCCTCCCCAAAATGGCTGCCCTCAGGAGAACTTTCTAGAAATTACTCAAATGTATGAACCCTCTTGAAGAATCGGTGACAAGATTTTCACTAAGTCGTATAAGACAAGCTGACAAATCTGTGCTCGCAAGTCAACAGAACCACAGAAACGAATGAGAAGGTAGACTAGCATGGCCTGTAGTACAGGTTATATCATTGATTGCTACTTTAAATAAGCATACTTGATACTGCGTACAATTGTTGAGAACTGACTTATTTATATTTTTTAATAGGTATTCGTTTTTACTTACATCTCAGAATTCAGAATTCGTTCAATTTCTATCAAATTCTGATAACAAATAAATAAAATAAGAAAATCAATGAAAAGTCGATTTTTATTTACCCGAAAGAGATTAGAATAATCAATTAAAAACTTCTACAATAATTTTTTTAATTAAATGTATTATAAAAATTTAAAATTTATGGGACTTCACATTTTAAGAACTTAAGAGAACAATTTCAATCCATAATTTTAACATTTTTAGGAAAATTAATCTCAATTCCAAATTCCGCATTATATGAAAAATATAATTTTTACTAATAATAATTATTGTGATTAATATTTGTTTTCTTCGTGTCAGCAAACCTGCCATAAGAGAGTTTAATCTGCACATACCATACAAATATTGTAAACAATGTTCATGTATAGTAAATTATTATATTAGTTGATTACAATATACAATTAGCAAAAAATAAGTAAAGAAAAAATTAACAAATAAAGAACAAAAGAACGAGAAAAGAAGATTGTAACAAAAAATAACGAAATAAATGAAAAAAAGAACTTGATATAAATTAAAAATATGAACAAAAAAAGAAAGAAAACTATACAAAATTGAACATTTAAATAAATATACGGTTTCAGTTATATGTATTGTAAACTCAATGTGATAATTTAATTATAATTAATATTAATTAATTGTATTATTAAAATATCAATAAATGGATTAAACCTTAACAACACAACTTTGAAACTGGAAATATTCAAATCAAATGGATAAATACGTTCTGTTAATATTACTGAAGTTAGTAACAATATGAATAATGAATACACATAATAATTGGAGAAGTGAAAGTATAACCTGTATAAAGGGGAAATTAACAACTGCTTGTGAGTGTTGTATATATTTATGTGCCGGTGGCTGTGCTGTATACAGCTGAGAGGACAGTGGAAATCCTGGGAAGAGCCTTCTGAAAGTGCCTGGATGCTACCAGCCACCAAACTACCGAACCTTCACCTGGAGGCCATCCACCGAACGCAAGTCCACAGATACGCCACGCAGATCGCAGAGCTTCGGAGTCTGGCGGCAGCCCTGCCCTACGTGCCACCTGATATTCTCGGTAACCTTTATTTACCATAAGGTTCGGAACTAGTCATTTGTGAAAGACACAGCCCATTGCACAGCTCTAGAGGCCACATATTGAGGAACAGTATAAGTAGGCAATCAACAGCATTATTTGAACATAAAAAGCAAAACATTTAAATTAGTTTTCAATAAAAACCTTACTGGAAATTAAACACTAAGTACCACTCACAAGAAGGTCAGTCGTTTTAAAACAAAATGGCAGAGGCAAGGATGAGACATAAGAAGAATTGAAATGTAATACTGGGAATTTGATGATACCAAATAATGACTGATGAATTAGATGAACGTCATCACTAGCGAGAGCTAGTCCTAAAATATTAGAGAATTTAACTCCGTCAAAACTGGCAAAAAAAAAGTTAATAAAAATAGGAGCGAGTCAAATTTGGGGGGTTAAGAAAGGCAGGCTTGGCTGCAATTCTAAATCACGTCGTCTGACCTTTTTGAGAGAAGTTAGAAACACATTTTATTTACAGTAAGGTTTTTTTTTAGTAAGCCATTGAATATGAATTTAAAGAAGTTTATCAAGGAAACTAATCAAAGCTTCACTTGAGAAGTTAAGGTAATGGTATCATATGGGTTGTCAACATCAGACAAGGATAATCGATTGCGATTTATCATTTTATAGATAAAATATCCTTCCAGATAGTTAGACACATCTGATAAAGTCTGGCCAATACAAAGAAGGAATATGATTGTATTTAACAGTCGGGTTGATTGCGTCGGGAGAAGACTGTCGTAAGGCTGTTTCTCCTAAGGGTACAAAGCTATCTTCTCTGAGCTCCCCTTAATGTAAGGAACGACAGCCATAGGCTTTCTCTCAGTGTCTTCTTCCTTGTCTGTGGCCTTGGTTTTTCGGTTCTTCTTTGATTTCGAAAAGAATTTGACAAACTGGAACACCGATAAACCAAGACCACTGACACGGAAGAAGAGACTAAGAAAAGCCTATGGTTATCATTCCCTACGTTAAGGGGACCTCAGAGAAGATAGCCAGGACTCATTGGAGAAACTGCATTACGATCTTCTCCACAGAAAAGAAAATTGGAAAAATTCTTGTTAACCCTAAAGACGAACTTGGACTCAGGAAACCGGGACTGTACAGTATTCATTGCTCCTGTGACAAGGAATACATTTGAAAAAAAGGCAGACAAATAGGAACACGGCACAAGGAACATATATAAGAAACTTCAAACTGATAAATCTGCCATAGCGGAACATTTTCCCAATACCCAGCACATCATAGCTTTTGAAGAAATCAATGCTATAATCAGGATTGACAACTACAATCAGAGATTCATCAGGGAAGCCATAGAAATTGCCAAACAACACAATAAATTCAACAAAGAAGATGGTTACAGACTGGGCGAAAATTGTTTTCCAGCTCTCCACAAAATCCCAAGGGAAGGCCAAAGTCTAACGTTCACTGCCGGGGATTCCTGGGACACAACCGAAATTTCAGAATCATGGAAACGTCGACTCAGTCTGAGGACTCGCCCGTAAGAACTCCCGCTCTCCCCGAGTCCTTTCATTCTTCGATTAGCCCTGAAGAAGCTCACTGCAAGATGAGCGAAACTTTGGTGACAAAAAACGTCATGACACGATCCAACCTGGAAGTCGACCATTATGAAAATGACTACAAGCCGTGGAAGCTTACATCAACAACTATAAACAATATTTTTTTCGTAACGAAGATAAAGGATAATTTTATAAAGCTTCCCCCCACTCAACTGATTTCAGTCATAAATGAACTCATTCAAAGTAAGGAAAAAGAAGCTTAAGTACCGAATTTGGCTTCTTTATTTAGAAAATCGCAAAAGCTACCTAATACTATATATATATATAAGAATAATATTTTTGCTAATACAAAAGGGAGCGAGAATATTTATAAATTTATCAGAAGTCATTCCATGCTACCCCCTCAGGA
>KZ807562.1:169691-198588 GCA_000696205.2 Oncopeltus fasciatus
TTTTTTTCTTTTTTTTTAAGTAGCGAAGAAAATGAGAATTTCGTCTCGGTGAAGTTTGATAACCCTCTAAATCCCTCCACCCATTTTGACCGATTTCAGCTATTGAAAAATCATCTAATGGCTTCTAAAAAGAGGCTCAACTACGAAAATTGGATACGAAAAACTAAACATTGTGGCCTGTAGAGAGTATAAACATACACAAAAGCATCCCTTTAATCCCCCCCCCCTCCACTACCCAGGCCCATTTCAATCAATAATTAATTATATGTTTGTAACAATAAGCCTAAATAACAAATTTAATTTTTATATTATGAAAATAAGAGGGTCCATCCAACAGTCTAAATTACATCCTTAAATATCTTTCTCAATATGAGTTTCTGTTATAAAACGTAAATGTCATAAAACTACATTAAGCACATATTTTGATCTATACATTTTTTTTAAACTTGATTAACTTTTATAGATTTAAATTTTAGTCTCCTTCTAACTATTTCCCCCAACCCGACCAATTTCAGGCATTAAAAAATTCATCCAACTGTTTGCGAAAATAAGGTTAATTTCCGAATTAGGTTTCATTATTTTAAAAATTGGCAGAGCGCGTACTGCCAAATTTAATATATATATATATATATATATATATATATATATATATATATATATATNATGTTATCTATATATGTAAAATAGGATGTGTGTATGTATGTAACGTATGGACTTTAAAACGACAGGGCCGATTTTGATGAAATTTTCAGGGAATCCTCAGAATATTCAGGCGGGTGACACTGTGAAGTCGGATTTTTGATTTTCGGTTTGAGGGCGAAGGGGCGTGGCAAAATCAAATTTTGCCTTAAATACATGTGTTTCTTTTTTTATTGAGTCCATATCTACATCATACGCAAATTATTCTGTGAAAAAACTTTATGATAGGTATTCCATGAATTTTTATTTAAAGGCCCTAAATATCGTTAAAAGCTCTATTTAAATCGTGTGATAATACAACATTAATGTTTGCTTAGGGCCAGCAACGCCCAAAATAATTTTTTTTAGCAAAACAAAGTTTGCCGGGTCCGCTAGTACATATATAGCAATCAAGAACAGGTGGGGTAGGGTAGAGAGTGAAGTGCACACACAAAAAGAAAAAAAATCATCATATATGACAGTCTCTCTTCACTGTCACACTGAACACACACACACACACTCACTCAAAATACACATATTTTATAAAAGATATCAATGTAGGTTAAAAATCTGGGATTTTTTTAACCGATGTAGTATCTGTGAAAATTTTGTATCATGTCATGGTATCAAGGTGAATAGACTAGTTTTAGCATATGGGAAATCTACAATACAAAATACATGCTACATATACACATTACAGTGACGTAACCAACAAGGAGTAACAGGGGCCGGAAACACTCAGATTTCCCTTGTGTTACAGTAATCGCTATCATTAATCAAGCTATTCATGTTGAGACCGTGACAAGACTTATAGTCATCGATCCTATCTTGTAGATGGTATATATATATATGTGTGAGTGTGTGTATATATATGTAATATTAATAATTTTCATACATAAATTACGAAATAAGTTTGAAAAACTGGTTAAATGTGCCGCTACACTTTGTGACCATACTTAGCAATCGTAATATATTCGTAGATATTTGAGTTACGTAACAGTATATACACTATAATAGGTGTAAAATAAAACATTACAACAATTAATGAGAGGGAATAGAATAAAAAAATCTGGAGAACCTGGATCTCCTGCCTCCCGGGCACGAATGCTAACCATTACACCACCGAGACTGTCCCCTCTGTCTATTCTTCAACAATGCGAGCTTTACTCGCATACAATTAGAAACAACGTAACTTTCCCAGCTTCTGCGTAGTTTTCTATACATTTTCTTGAAAATATCAATACAACTTTTCAACAATTATTAAGTCAATAAATTCTAACTCAGCTAACCTTAGAGCCGACATAAATCCACATATCATTAATCCACCTCCACCATACTTTAATGTAGGCCACAACATACTTTCTACAAATTCTTTATCCTCTTTCTAGGTCATAATTCTTCCATAACTCCCAAAAAAATTAAAATGAAATGAGGGTTATTAAACAACATCCAATTCTTCGTCGTTTGCATACATTTATCTGAGTGTTATCAGAATCATTTCTAGTTCTCAGTCATCTTATAATGAGTGTTCTTGCCTTTGCAGCAAACAATTGACTGCACCTTAAGCTGACTTATTTGATAACTTTGTCATCTACTTCGCTAACACAAATAAAATAATTAAAAATAAACCTAAAAAAAAAAAAAAAAAATGTATGAGACTGTATAACTCCGCCCTTGGAATCATCTCACACTTCGCTCCCACTCAAACTCCTCAGCCTCCCTTCTTTCTAAGTATCAAGGTGTCCGACCGCGAGGCGTCAACAAGCCGGCAAAAACTCCTGTCGGATGAGATGTCTCCTGAATGATTCATTCCGTGTATGAAGAAACGGGCGACGAAAAACCCTGTCCGGACATCAGCGTGATCGAACCAATTCCGTCCGGATTCGGACAAGGTAATACTCATCAGCAGTGCCGAGCGAGCTTTTTATCATTAGGCCGTCTTGTCGACATCACCAATCTTATAAATCTCAAGAAAAGAAGAAAAAAAAAGTTTGATTTATTATAGTGCGAGAAACAGTAATGGAACAAATAAAAATGCAGTACTCCCAAGTGGTTTTTAAATTTTAGATTAGATCAATTCTTAGGTATTTATGAACTAACGGNAAAAAAACAATATTAATTATATGTTGTTTTTTCTGTATTCATCCCTAGTGAAGGCCTGAAATTCAGGCCAAAATGTAGGCTAAAATAAAAACATTTTCGGTTACAAATTAATTTTTAATTATTCATCAACCAAGACCGAATTCCTGATAATCCTCTACATAGAACTTGATGGTCAACAAATTGACCTCTAAATACATTTTCTTTTTCTTTTAGCTGATTTGTCTTGCAGATCGATGGCCTCTTCCGTGGACAGTCTTCATTTCTGAATACTCTGTAATGCTCTAACTGCTTGCTGAAGATTAAAGAAACTACATTTGTCAACTTTGGGGAAGCTTCTACTTCCCGATTAACTTGAATACCCACATGTGCCTCTTGATAACTCAGAAGCTGTAGACGTTCTTTCCAAGGAATAGATGTAACTTTCTTATAGATCTTTTAACCTATATTCCACAGGTTAAAATCTATGTCTTGATCTAGATTTTATTAGTACATCCCATATTTTCTATTTTTAGTAATAAAATGAAATAAATGTAGTAAATTACTAATTTCTCGCAGACTCTCTGTAAAAGGAAATCACTACACTAGTTTGTTGCAAGACCAAGAACTAAACAGATTTAGGGACACTGCTCAGGCAGTATAAAGTTAACAACCTCCAGCTGTTGAACAATTAAAATAAGTTCAGATACAATCACATTATAATTGTCCCGATATGCCTAAGTGCACTCGTTTTATTATTTATTTAAATAAAAACAGTTTAATATCTCCCAGGCGTTAACGACCGAAAATTGACACGACATTAAAAAAAAAAAAAAAATAAATAATTAAAAAAACATTTTGGAAATGGTATAGTTTAGTATATGGCTGGATGATTATTGAGGAATTTATTATTGAATACAGTTAATTTGAAAGGAATGAAAGGAGGCAGGACTTAGGAGGCGGCAGGACTAAGGAAGAGGTACACCGTCCTACCTGGTGTCTGGTAGTTAGGTGGCCAGGGGTGGGGGGACACAAGATATTGGCGGTGGCAATCCTGCCACACCTGAGTGTCCACACGTCCAGCGAGGATTCTCTCAGTTCAGGTGAGGACTTACTTGTGCTAATCCTTATGCTAGGATATATTCCCCAGGATGAAATAACAACACTTCATGACAATAAGTAAATAAGAGGAATAGGAAGTTAGATAAATTAAGAGGTTGGGATGTATGCTGAATTTTCATATTTGGTCAAAATCATAAATAGATTTTCAGTTAATTTAAGATTCGAAGTCTTCAATGAGTTTAGTATATAATAGCGATTGCTCAGACCAATATGTTTTAAATAAATAAATGTTCTAAACAAAATTTATCAATTCAAGTAAAACTGGAAATTTAAACCTCGCTCCATAAACGTGGCTTATAGATAATGTATTAATAAAACCATGTGAATAATAGAAACCGATTTACATGAATTTTAAATAGAAATTATGGCCGCTTGATTGCGAGAAAATTTCAATTTGGAGTTTAGCATCGAATTAGGACTGACTGGTCGGGTATTCGGTCTGGAAATTTGAATAAATAAGAATTTATTATTAAACAAAAAAAGTGTAATTATTGGTCAATTTTTAACCTAACTTTTGGGCCTTCTTCATGAGTGTCCTACTCTGGGATAACTAAATCATGACTCGAATAACTAACATTAATAACTAAATAATTAACATGAACAAGTCATAATTTAGTTAGCTCTAAGTAAGAAACTGTCTCCCTCCATCACCCCCATTGCCTTCAAGGAGGCCTGAAACTTAGGCGGAAGCATTGGGTTTTTTTGGTTTACAAGTTAGTTTACATTTATTCAAAATCCAAGACGGTAACCTCGGCCAATCCTTACAACTATACTTATAAGTTAAGTATCTGTTTTCAAATAAATGCCCTAAATAGATTTAATTAAAATTATTAATGTAATTTTTCCAACAGAAAGAAAAAAAAATTGAATAATGCTTATGTTTTATGTATTTAATGC
Source organism: Oncopeltus fasciatus (assembly GCA_000696205.2). Classification (NCBI taxonomy): domain Eukaryota; kingdom Metazoa; phylum Arthropoda; class Insecta; order Hemiptera; family Lygaeidae; genus Oncopeltus; species Oncopeltus fasciatus. The sequence continues at coordinate 174,468 of KZ807562.1, forward strand.
TTATACCACGCTTCGATCCATTTAAGAATAAACTATATCAGACATATATACATTTTACTGATCCATTATAGGTTTAAAGAAAGCCTCATTCAATATAACTGTTTTACTAGTTCATTTATATATATTTATAATGATATTTATGTCTATATTAAGTGCTCACTTACGTAACATTTAAATTGGAATTAATACAACTTTAGCCGGTAAAACCTCACTCCAAATTATAGCATTTCCTGGATTAAGGAAACTAATATAATTTCAATGAAATACGTCAAATTTTGTGGTGCTTAGATAAAAAAAACAAAACAAAAAAACAGGTATATCATAAACTTAATTGTATATATATCATATANTATAAATATTGATAAACATTATATAAGTATTGTCAGTAACAGTGAACTCATCATCTAAGACAATAAAATATTTATCTATCTACTTCTCTCTCTCTCTTTATATATATATATATATATATATAGATAGATAGAAAGAGAAAGATAATTTTATTCCATTCCTCGCAATCCGGTTAAAATTATTAAATAACACTGCGTGCAGAAAATAATTATTTTTAATATCCAGTTTCCTGTCCGTTCTTTTCCGTAAAACCGTCCTCAACCTTACTAAAGTAAAGTGTTTTCTCTTCTTAGGAAGACATTTAAATAATTTTAGCGTACTACGAAAAAATGTCACTATTCAGGTTGTTCTAATAACAGATTTAAAAATATAAAAGAGGGTAGGATTTTATGTATAATAAGATATGTGTGTGTGTGTGTGTATAAGCCCTAAAGGCCCGCAGTTTTCATAAGGATTTCGGCATGTAGTTATTAAAAGCAGAATAAAAGGGTTCCTCGATTCAGCGGCGACAATTTAATTGAGAGTAATGTATTTTTTTCCAACTAAATTTACAAAAAGTGAGTAGGAATTTATCTAACCCCTAAATTTTTAACTAACTATGCCAGGATTAAGTAAGTCTTAATAAAATTGGGCCTATTGATTCGTGCATATAAAGAGTAAGTCGTAATCAGACGGAAGTAGATGGCTTCCTGAAATGTTAAGTGCAACTACAAAAACGTTTTTCTGCATTGCAAATCTTATACTTGGTTTAGAGGAACAAAACTTAATACAGACAAGTTTATTGATAAATAAATGAATTAAATAACGCAGGTATTTTGAAGAACAATGCAAATTGTAATTGGCAGTAGGAGACGTGAAAAGAGCAGATTTGTATATGCCATCCTATTGAACACTCTAGGATGGGGTCCCACGCTCCTGTACGAAGTAGGATGTTAGCTGGAGGACGGCAATTACAAAGGACCTCTGCCTTGATATGTCATTTAGATAATCCTAGACTGTCTGCGGATACAGAAGGGATCTACTACAACTTCCCCTGCCAGCCTCACACTGGATCTCTCCGCCCACACACACTGAGTCAGTCCCGAGTCCACAAGGTTAGTCAAATCTGAGTCTTTAGGTCAAATCACCTCTCTTCAAGATTGCCAAAACTCTAGTTTCCCCATATTGCTTTTTATGTCTTATACGACTTAACAAAAAGAAGAGATTCATTAATAATCACAAAATGTAATTTCATTAAGTCACATATCCTCATACTAATATCAATTTAGTAATGAACGGTTCCGGTTCCCTATATTTTTAGTAAAATTATGACAGAATAATATTTATTCAGATGTAATATATGTACTTAAAAATCAATTAGGCCCGATATAAGGCCTCTAATACTTTAGGGTAATAAATCCAACTCCCCCTACTGATTTAGTGTGTCGAAGCATTCAACAATAATATAAATATTTTAGGTACGCTTGCGAAAAAAAAAAAGAAAAGTTCGTGAAACTTGAGTTTGTAATTTGATCAAACGCGCCTTTACATTCGCTCAATAGCGGTCTTGACATTCTGTTACACATTTTGCATGTAATACGCCTGTACGGTGGGGCCGTTAGATCGATTCTAGGCATGCACAAAGAGGTCCTTATTACTTTTGGGGTCCAATCGGGTAGAATAGGACAGAATATCGAGAACAAAACAAACATTCCAAACAATGTACCCCGGAGAATACCTTAATAGCTAGCTACATTTCAAAACTATGATTTAGGTTTAAAAATCAATTGAACTCATCTTGTCTACAGGTTATACAATGTCTACCTTCGACGATACGAAGTGGTGGAAAGTTTCTCTTGATGAGCAGATGAAAGAGTACCCGAAAATAAGGCGGGAAGACGTGGCGGCACTGCAGGAATGGATAGACAAGCAACCCCATCTCCCCAAACTTTCAGGTAACTCTTACTTATATTGCATACATATCTTTATTCATTATAATTTGTTTAAAAATAAATGGATGTTTATCGACCAGTCCACGGAGATATGGCCAATAAGATTAATCCCTAAATTTCTTCTTTGTTGTCTAAGAAAAAATAATGTACTATGTATTAAAAAATTAATGAAATAGTCTAGGTAAGTCTTCTCAAAAGTTAACAAGAGAATTACACAGCATTAAAAAAATGTAGATAACAGAGATGATAAAAACACATGGTTAAATCACGAATTTAGGAACGGAACAATCGAGAATTTGATTTTGAAAAAAAAAATAATAGATAAGAAGAAAAACTAAATCAAACGTAAAGTTAAAGAAAAATTTCATTTAAAAATATAAAAAAGTAAACAAGAAACAAGATTTATTTAAAAATTGGATTTGCAATAAAAAATAACAATCAATTTGGTAAATGATTACGCTCAACAGATTGGTTACATAGAAAACCAGGGTAACCTCAAATTGTAGTGAGTTCCTAGTCTTCATGTAGTCTTGGAGCCTAAAGGTTCCAATTTCAATTTGTATTTTTTTTAAACACAAACTTTATATATATATAAACTCCTGAAGTGGCGACATTAATTTAATCTAATTAAATAAATTAATGGTTTTTTTCACAATAAACCACCACTAAAATATAAAGAATACCTCATATATAATTTTAAAACAATATTTATTATTTAAAGAAGTCATTAGTTTCATTGAGCTGAATCGTGACAGATGACCTGTGAAATGTTTCCAATCAAATTTCGGGTTACGAACTTTTTCACTCCTAATCAACTCCTAATTGTTACACCTTATGATTTTAATGTTGAGTACTAAGTGATTAGCGAATTCCGAAGCTGCTGAAGTTGCATTCATGACAGATTTTTTGAAAATTTCTTCGATAGTACCGCAAGCAAAATCTTAGCCGCTAAAATATATATGCGCAATAGTAGGTGAGATCGGAGAAAGTCTAGGAAAGTTTCAAACTCATCCGCTGTAGAGTACAGCTCCCAATGTGTGATTCCTCTCACGACGGCTGTGATTAGAGGTAGCGCGACAGGTGCTGCTATCTGACTGAAATACCCTCCTCCAATAGAGATAAACAAGAAGATACGAACATTATTCTGTGTGCATGCTCCGTCGCTTAGCGGACTCTAGTCCTGACAAGTTTTCAGTGAACATATTTCAGTGGCCCTTCTCGGCCGTAAGTCTAAAAATGAAATTTGAAACATAGAAAATTTTCATAGAGAAAACATATTTCCGTCCAGTTCCCTTTATTATTCTAATTTAGGTAGGTAAAGAAATAAAATAGAGATCTATGGATCCTGTGTTAGTTGAAGTTTTAAAATGTTTAATGGATTCCCGAACTAAAGATCCCAGGTTCTATATTCACAGTTTTTATTTTTTCAAATTATTTTATTTTTCCAGCGTATAGTTTGCAACGACCTAGATGATTTCCGGTATGCTCCTGGGAACATCAAGACCTAATTGGGCACCGTTATTCATTGATTAAGGAAATTAGTAAGCTAAAACAACAAACATCCTCTTTAGTGAGTTTTAGAATAAACTCATCCTTAACACGACTTTTCCCTCTTTTGGCCTCAATAGTATTCTACAGGAATAACATATATATATATACACACTGGCGGACCTCGTAAACTTCGTTTTGTCAAAAAAAATTTTTTTTTTAGCGCGTTGCTGGCCCTAAGCAAACATTAGTGTTGTATTATCANGATCTGGGATGTTCAAGGAGAGGGCCTGCCTGTGAAAGGTTTCGTTAAGACCTTTCAATATGCAAAGCGGATTGGGAGAGTGGGGGGAGTAGAGAGGTCGAGTAAGATAGGGAATGAGCAAGAGGGGAAAGGGGTGGTGGGGGGATGAGGAGAAAGAAGAATGAAAAAGACTGGGGAGCGAGTAATCTAAGCGAATTACTCAGCTTCGGAGTCATTTAGTATGTAGAATTTAGAACTTTACATATCATGTACGCCCAACTGCTAATAATACCGAACAATAAAGAAGCATTGAATAGAACATGGAAAGTGTTTATATTATATTGTGTAATGGGATAAATTGAGTTGCTGCTACAACCGCTAAACTTTCAAGATATTTATAAACAAATATCGTGTGACAGATAAGCCCCGACTTCCAATCAAGCAATATATTTAGTTTATTGTGGACTGTTATTTTGTGTGTTAACTGTACTCTTTCTCCTACCTGTTCTTATTATATATATATATATATTGCAGTCGCGAGTGTTTCATTATATACATAAATGTTAGAAGGGTATTTATGCAATGAATAAATGAAATAAAGTAAATAGGAATTTCATAATAACTAGTTCGTCTGTTACAGATAATCTATTGGGAGTGTTCTTAGCTGCATGCAACTATTCCATGGAAGGTGTGAAGCGAGCTGTGGAAATCAATTACACTCTGAGGACTAGATATCCTCGCATTTTCTCCAACAGAGACATTAACTCCAAGGGAATGGAGATTGCAAGGAAATATTTGTTAGTTAAAAAAATCATTAATAAATAATTAACAAACTAACCAGGAACCATGGCTTGGCTCAGAGTTTTATTCATAAACAAGAACGTACCTAATCTTCAACTAACAACCCTCGAAATAAATGTCCACCTAACAAAATAACATGCATGATATACAAAAAATATACACAAAATTAGTTTGTTGTGAAAGAAGCTGTCTGCGAAAAGAATACAACGGAATATTAATTGATATAATATAATGAATTAACGAGGAACAATATTTATTATCTATTGAATAAAAAGTAAGTTGACACATTAAGTATCGTCAAAGCTTTAAAAATTAAGCAAAATAATAATTAAGTTATAAATATATGATATAATAACAATGACTGTTTATAAGTTATAAATACAAAACGTTGTTTAAAAATTTCTAATTAAGATTTTAGGTTCAAATAAATGTATAATAAAGTATTGTATACTATATAATAAATAACAATGAAGGTTTATTATGCAATTTGCGCTTACTTTATAAGTAATTTACCTAGGGATACTGAATAATATGACTGGCAGTACTATTTCCCCTGTTTCTCAATTCATTTATTCTATTCGGTTATAGGTCATGCCTGATTTCACGAATTTTGGTACTTCATGTTCATTTAGTTTGGACATGATTTTGAATTCCTTTTAAAAATTTGTAAAAAAGACTAACTCTCGTTTGATCTGTCATTTTTAAAATGTAAACATAAAAATACAATCTTCTTAGTTAAAGTATGAAGGACCAAAGTATATATATATATATATATACGGGTAATTGTGAAATATTAGCCCTAAATTTAGTGACAATCGATTTAATGCAATATCTGACAGCATCTGAGTGATGAATAATCTATGTATGTAAAGTGTGATGAATTTTTCAAGATGATGTGATGGTATATGATGAGAGTTTTTACTAGAATTTAGGAAGTCCACCTGTTTGTGCTACAATTCACCATGCATTCGCCTATTTCACAACAAATAAACAAAATCGGCTATTTATTTTCACTAATTTTATTTGACTACTTCCAGTAAGAAAATATCGTTTTGTAGGGAAATTTTACATTTTCTTCCACTGTAGTTTTTCACTGGCACTTCAAAATTTTGAAGATTCCGAATGATCATTCATTATTTTCGGTCTCCGGCAATTAAGAGTATTTTTTTCCATGACAGTTTAGAAAAATCCCGATATTAACACACACAAAGAACGTAAATCTGCTTTGGTTGGATACGCTGCTTTGAATACAGTGAACAATTTGATCAGATAAACCCCTGATAGTCAAGATACATTTCCAGGGTGGATATATACCCAAAAGGGCATGGCATGTTTCTATAAACTGATCCTGGCGTATATACAACTTGAGAAAATATTTCTCCGGTTAATATTTAATTAACTAATCATACATAAAAAGTTAATTGGACCAAAAGAAGTTTATATTTTTGGGCTCATGGAAACTAATCATATATCTTTAGGATATATATTCATAATTTTAGTGTCTAATGTTGACATGAGGACAATGGCTTTAGACAATTGACATGTATTTCAAGAAATTATTTATTTATATTATTATTTTAAAAAGCTACTGCAAAAAAATTAAGTTTTGGTCTAAATTTTTAGGAATAGGTACTCAGAGTGGTATTTCCCGCATCTATTCAACTATTTTTTTATCAACGTCCGTAGGCATTTTAATTTAATAAACTATTCATCCTATCGAAGAAGCGAAATAAGTTCCATGCTTCACCGGTTAATCGCTACCTATTGTTTAAGCGACACTGTTGTTTGAGCAGTAAACAAGACATGTTGCCATGGCTGCTCGTACACAAATAAATGAGAATTGTTGAATAGCCAACAATGTGAAAGATATTTATTAAACAGNTTTCTGCAGTTTACAATGTGAACAACCACCCTGGGGAGATTTCTCCACTCAACGCCATTGCCCTGATGATGGCTTACTAGCTAAGCCGAAACGTTGGCATAAATAAAAATATTACTCCAAATTGTGGTGTATATTTTTTTCTTCCTGGCCGAAACCCCGACCATTCTCACACGATATTCGAGACGGCCAACTAATCATCAACCATGTAAAATAAATTACATTTATTATAATCCACAGTAGATTTTTTTGCATAATGCAAATAACATCGAAGAAATTAATTTTTTTTCTGAAGTTTTAAAGGGTTTTTTTTGAACCTCATTGAAACAGTTGTCATGTAATCCTTCAAACATAGAATATATTTTTTCTATCAAAAAATAAATTTTGATAATGTAAATCGTTGAGTTTTATTGCTTAAAACTAAACACTTTTAGCAATGTAATTTTAATCCTTTTTTTTTTCTTTTCTGATATTTCCACCAGTGACCTTGCTGATCCTGGACATAAACAATTGGCCCTGATAGTATCTCTGTTATCTTTATCAAACTTTCTCTTCCTGCTATATATATATATATCACTTCCTTTTACACATTCATATTTTTTAGCGGCAAAATTCCTTCTGCTAGGAAACGAGTCCTTTCATTAAATGAAATTTTCAATCCCACTTCCACAGTGATCATCGCCTTACCTCTACTCTAAGCACACTAAGCCACTCCAACATGTAGTCCAGTCCCAGATCGCTCCTTACATTCCCATTTTACCATCCTTTCCGACTGGGCTATTCTAATCAGTCCGACCTTGTCACCACTGTAATTGACAATCAAAAAATTTCCTTTCAAATGCTATTGGACTTCAGCAAAGCATTCTTAGCTGTTGACCAATAAATTCTTCTGGCTTCAGTACTTTTAGCAGGTTCCTCTGGCTTGGTTCCTCCGTTTAGCAGACCACTTGAAATCACTCCTCATCTTCGTCTTTGATACCTCCACTTCAAATCTCTGTCTATAGCCTTAGTGCACATCCATCTGATTCCTGATACCACATACCCCATCCTTCAATCACTCCTGTGCAGTCCTTTCCTCCTTGTGACATTCCATACCCGTCAACATCCGCCATTCTTCTTCCCTATACCTATTCAAATCCATAGTATTATCGAAATAATTTTATTCAATATTATATTATTACTTCATTACATTGTCATTTTCATTTTTTTAATATTGATTTTGTTTTAGGGCGCTTCCTAGTTATAGAGTATATGTAAATTAAAAATCACTGATTTAATTCAAGAAATGCAAGAGAATAGAATAAAAAAATCTTACTACCTCAGCCGGGACATAGTAAGATTTTTTAAATCTATTCCCTTGCATTTCTTGTATGAAATTAACGAGGGATTAAATACCACAACTAAATGTCACTATCACTGATTTAATATTTGCTGTAATTGTTATTGTTTAATAGAATTTTTTTTAAATTAAATTTATCCAGTGTAGTAATTTTATTTGGACTCATTGTAAATCTTAAGGGATTCTTTATTTGAATCGTACAGGGAGCTAGAAAAAAAAATCTCTACCTAAGCCGGGGATCGAATCCGGGTTCACCACTATCCGGGCGGGAGTCTAACCAACTGCGGGAGCATGCCACGGAGGGAGCTGAGAACAATTTCTAGTTCCTCGTACTTCACTTCTCTCCGAGTCTGATCGCAAATTATGACGAATATATCGTCTAGTACTCGGCGAAGTTAAAATTTCTAGCTATTTATTAAACTCTCGTTTGGCAAAGCACCAGTACCTGACATTCATATCACGATGACAATTATGGTAAAGTAATCCCACATTTCATTATTTATTTGAATCGTACAGGGAGCTAGAAAAAAAAATCTCTACCTAAGCCGGGGATAGAATCCGGGTTCCCCACTATCCGGGCGGGTGTACTAACCAACTGCGGGAGCATGCCACGGAGGGAGCTGAGAACAATTTCTAGTTCCTCGTACTTCACTTCCCTCCGAGTCTGATCGCAAAGTATGAAGAATATATCGTCTAGTACTCGGCGAAGCTGAAATTGCTAGCTATTTACTAGACTCTCGTTTGGCAAAGCACCAGTACCTGACATTCATATCACGATGACAATTGTGGTAAAGTAATCCCACATTTCATTATTTATTTGAATCGTACAGGGAGCTAGAAAAAAAACTCTCAACCTCAGCCGAGGATCAAATTCGGGTCCCCCACTATCCGTGCGGGTGCGTTAACCAACTACGCCTCCGAGGGAGCTTTATGATTCAAGAGGGATTCTTTTCCCACATTATTAAAAGAACATTCAGAAGAAAATTTTATTTTTGACATTTGAGTTACGCTCCCATCTTTTCCAAAATAATAAAAATGATAAATATATATAACGTCCCATAGCAAGAGTATATTGGTTGGACATAGTCTTATATGTAACAATGTATACTATCGGCGATAGTAATCTTGATGAGGAATCACTTATTAAGCTAACACTGACAGAGGTTTCCTATTTCCAGACAGATGGGTGTGCTACCTCACAAGAAAGGACGACCTGTAGTGATGGTCTACGCGTTCCGGTCAATGGACGCCTCCCTGTTCGACCTGGAAGTGATGTTGCGCGCCTGCTACATGCTGCAGGACATCACCAACCTCCAGCTGGGACCCGTGCCCGAGGGGTACGTCTTCGTCTGCGACATGAAACACTGGACATTGGGCCATATCTTGAGAAGCCCTCTACCCATTTGCGCCGCCTTCCTCAAATATGCTCAGGTATGCTTCAAGCAACTTACAACAGACTTTGTAGTAAGCATATGATTCGAACTCCAATATTTAGAATACGTAGTGTAGTGTAACTCACAAAGCAGGCTTACATGGTACACCGTGCTTTTCAGTATACCGCTCACTTCTTGAGTATCTTCAAACATATTACTTAATTCAAATTTCTTTATGAAAGAGTACAAGTATCGTGAATGAAGCAGATTCTTAATGGACCAACCTTCTTCATAGTACTACAAAATTATTATTTTGTTAAATGAAAAATACAATTAGCTACAAGTATGACTAAACACAAAGGAAAACTGAGCGCCTTAATCTGTATCTAAGGAACAGACAGAATATCTATCCTTAATTCGTCATATACCATATTCTATGAAAGATTATTATAATTAAATGAAACATTAGTATAAAAAGACAATGAATATCTTTTAGCAGATTTAAAAAAAAAGTTTCTTCACCGATCCTGTATAGGATGAGCTCAAAATATTGTCCTCTTTAAATATTTTGCTTTATAAATATACATTAATCTCTAGCTGGAAAATTTATTGGAGCTTTTGGTCAGGATCAGAAAAATAAAATACTCCAAAATTGTTGGGTAATTATTTAATTATTGCCGAAGTTTCGACTTAACTTGTAAGTCATCATCAGAGCGATAGTGATGTCTGGAGAGTTGTGCACTCTGAGAAGTGACTATAAAGCTCCCTCAGAGATCTCTCCAGACATCACTATCGCTCTGATGATGACTTACAAGTTAAGTCGAAACTTCGGCAATAATTAAATAATTACCCAACAATTTTGGAGTATTTTATATTTCTGATCTTGGCCGAAACCCTGACTAATATCTCCAACCAAACAGCCTGAGAAAATTTCTTATATGGGCTATTTTCATAAACCGATGGGCGTAATCGTACTTAAGTCGGATTAGGGGAAAGAGGAGTTTAAAGAAGAATAAGTTAAAAAATCGTCAAAGACTTTGTCCAATCTTTACGTATTCGTGTACTTCAAGCCGTAATTCTCACAGTGTCATTCAGTGGCCAATATACCAAATGCCCCAGTGCTTTCTAGATCGCACTTGGTTCGAGTGATTTCATCTTTATTGGATAACAGCGAGAAACCTCTTTGCGCTTGCAGTCTTTTACCAGTCAGAATTTTAAAAGTCCCACTGACCTTAATCACGTGTTCAGCTTAATTCTTTCAATCAAACCCCAAATCACAGTTATATTTTCGACTACTAATTCGACTGGTTCACCATTTGCAAGTCCCTCTTGCAAGTTGTTGTTCTTATCAAGTTTCTATGTCTTCTTCACTTTCCACCAAACGTATTGATATAAACATGTCGATATTGACAGGAAGGGTCTAACTGCAAGATATTCCAGTTGCACTACATGAACACCGGTCCCGCCTTGGAAAAGTTTCTCAGCATGATCAAGCCTTTCATCAGTGCCGAATTATGGAAAGTAGTAAGTACAATCGAGCTATTTAACTTTTGCAAATCATATTTTTTTATTAAATTTTTCCAAACATCCTCACTTAAAAAAGGGAGTTCTTGGAAAATTTCCTGAAGGATCGAAACAATTTAGGATATAAGATGAGAAGATTTTCAACATTTCAAATCCTTTCATCCGATCCTACACAGAGAAGTCAAAAATTACAACTTGTATTTGAAAGAAAAGTTAGGAGAGCATCAGCATGCGAACAATATATGATATCCGCGTTGATACTGAAAAATTAAGAAATCTAACATAAAAATGAAAAAAAATTATTTTTCTAATTTCCATGATTTACGATTTTAACATATTTTCACTAACCCATGAGAAGTGAGTTATTTAACATTTTGCTATTAAATGAATTACAATACGTATAAAAGTTCATAATATTGTTACATACTAAGGTAAAGAATATATTTCATAATATCCCCGCTAATCCTAATAATAAAGAAAAAATTCAAATTATATTTTGCAACTTAAAAAAAAACAAAAAAACTATTAGTAGGTTTTATATATATATATATATATATACATATACAAGGGATACTTCTTTGAATTATTCAATCATCCGACTATAATCTTTAGAACATGTAATGGCAAATTACAAAAAAAAAGGAAAAAAAAATTGTAGATAATTTGAGCAGCGAAATAACATGGTGGGCCTNAAGTTAATATTTAAATTAATTATAATTTTTTTAATAAACTTAAAATAGCTTACTTTTAAAAGCAATGTTCAAAGATTTAAATTAACAGTATATAAATTACACAGTAATATTTTACTAAAAAAAAAAAAATGTATAAATGAAACAAAATTATTATCTGCTCTAGATGTTTCTTCACGAAAATACAAACGGACTACAGAAGTACCTAGAGCCCGAAGAAATACCGAAGGACTTCGAGGGGGGACAAGCTGCATCAGTCGACCAGCTAACAGGTCAGTAGTGAAAATATTTTAATCTTTGGATTTCTTTTAATACACTAAAATTAATTTATTTTTATACTAATTATTTAAAAAAAAAACATAGTTTAAAGAAATGTTAATTCATACAAAGGAGGAAGGGTGTGAATTATATAAGACTATTCATTTTCAAAACCCGAAATCTCTATAACTAAAATTCACTTAAAATGAATAAATTAATAAATACAAAATTGTCCACCCACCATCGAAACGACATAAATTGAAATCCATATGGAAATTCTGTTGAAATTGAACAGTATTGTTAATTTTCAAAGGCATTAAATGAAGGATAAAGAGCATTGCAGTAGAATTTTTCTTTTTTTTTCAGAAAAGTTATTGGCCTTAAATCAATCACACTCAACCAAGGAACTATTTCGTTCATATCACTTGCAAAGATAATCAATACGTCAAATTTAATATACAATAGACATCGTCACATTATTACACTAATTAAACAAGATAAGTATGAGGAAGCCATTGTAATAAGTATGAGAATTTTTTAATACTATTTTTTGTTATTTGAACTGTACTTCAAAAGTTCACGATACAAGACTAACAAAAATTTGATTTATAGTCATCATAATAATAGTGGACATATTAGGGGGTGTAAATAGGGCGTAATAACCTAGAAGTTGATTGCCCTTCAATCTACTACTACTACTACTACTACTAACAAAAATTTATTCAATACATTATTATACAATATAATAATACATTTATAACAAATGTACTAAAGTAAATGTATTATAGATGGTAAGCTGAACTAAAGTATATACAACTGTCTATATAATAACCAATAAATCACTAAAACAAATAATAGTTAATTTTCCTTCCGAGCCTACCACCGGCCAGTCTAGACCAAATTTTAGCCGTCATATTCTTTATATTCATTGTTCTCATCGGTTCGTAAATTAAATTCCCAATAAGGATAATAAAAGTCGTATTTAATTTTAATGAAACATGTGAAATCTGCTTGGATGATGGAGCTCTGCCTGAGTGATGTTTGTATTTCCGTGCTCCTACTATCCGTGCGGCTATTGGCTGTTGTATTGTACATATGATTTTTACACATTGTTATAACTAATATATAGATTTAAAGTAAAACTATTAAAAAGTAATAGCATAATAATAATCCTCTCTTCGTTAACTTGCACTTTCACTAAACTAAAACTTTATTGTTAACACTGTCTCATGGTACCAACGAAAGTCCTATCCATAAATATAAAACTGTTTGGTCATAGTTGGATAGCACTCTCCTTTTTGCCTTGTGTTGCAGACGAGGGCATGAGCCTAGTGGAGGGGCACCTGGAATGGTTCAAAGGCGAGGAGGTCTTGAGGGTCTCGGAAGACAAGCGACCTGCAGGCTCAACATCCCTCATTGACGAAGGAAGCCTCCAGGGGTCGTTCAGGAAGTTGGATATCGACTAATCAGTGGTGATACTGCTTCAGTCTTGTCTTTTTATGTTTTTCTTTAAAGAGAAATCTCTGTTTAAAATAGGAAACACGGACGAAAATTCTAGAACGTTTCTACAAGAAACAAATTAAAGTTTTCAAATTATGTATTTATATTTCAATTTAGTTGTACTAAAGACAATAAATTTCAAACATTATAACCATACCATAACATTGATCCTTACCATTAAATTATGAATATTATTAAAATGTAAGTAAAATATGAATGTTTTATAAAACATGAAAAAACGAATGCAGACAATTTTTGAAGTTTGCCATTACATGTAAATAATTCGAAATTCAATCAATTAAAAAAAAGAGATGCTGACCAACTTTGCTGGAATTTCAAAAACACAGCCCACGAAATCAATCTTAGTCAGACAATTTCATAGTCAATATTTAATCCTTACAATGTATTTACAAACTTAAGCAATTCTATTTATTTATAGTCCAAACCGATGGTGTGTCAGAAACTTTTGGGTTACTCCTCAGAGCAAAGATGGGATTGTGAAATCGATCCCGGACTTCGCAGTCCGTTTCTGCTCTGAACGTTTCTATCACTCAAACTTTATCTTAGACCTAGCTAGTATACGAACGGAGTCACTTCTGGGAAGAATATATCATTGGTCAAGATGCGCATCCATGTTCGCGGTTGAAGCAGCATAACTTGTAGAATTTTGATGTGCGATCGGTACTTCTATTAAATCTTGCATTTTATCTGATGATGGCCGATTTCCTGGGTCAATATTGGGTCTTGAGATGTTTGTTTTTTGTCCAATTGGATCATCTTAAGGGTGATAAAACGGAGTAAGCGTTTGGTTGATTACTGTAATGTAACAAACTTCATCGGGACCTGCATCATCGGACTGATAAATTGGGTTCTATTGCTAGAAATAATGTGACGAGGTTTAAGCTTAAGCCATTACCTACATTGTCTTTTTGCTAAATAATGTACTTCAATCAATGTATATAGACAGTGTTCTGTTCTGTATAGTGTGACCCGTAATATTTGGCTAAGAATGCCGGTATTTAATTTTTGACATGGTCTTATCTATCCCGTAATATTCTGCAATTTGGAATTCAATGAAGGTAAATATTATTTAAATCATGATGTTGGTGGTGGTAAAGTAATACCATATTTCATTATTAACTTGAATCGTACAGGGAGCTAGAAAAAAAAAAACAAAAAAACTTTCTATTCACATAAGTCTGTGCTATGAAAGCTTATATTTCCAGCCAAAGACCTGGAAGAAAGATTGATTAAATGGTCAGCGAACGACTCAGAAATAATGGAATAAGTGAACACATCGCTGACAAAACTGAAATGCCGTTCCCAGTTTCCATGACCACTTTTCAAATCTAAACGTACGGTAAGGGCAGACGAGGGCCGTTATCTCTATGACTTTATTCTGATACTGACCTGCGATAACCCGAATGGAGGTCGATGGTCGATATGTACCGTCACTTTTTTGGTGAGTGTATTATTTCGCCGTTGAGAGGCAATGAGTGTAACGACCTGAGATAGGGAATAAAATTGACGAGAGTTTACGCACACTGGAGTAAAATTATCTTTGTTTTATTTTATTAAAACAATTGATGTAGCATAACGAGATTCACATTCTTGACAATATTCATCAGCATCCTATCTCTTCTACACTTTAAAATTTAGTTCAGTTTATAGCAAAATAAAATGTGTACCATGATGTGCTTTTAAACCCCAAGGACTAGCGTCTCAAAGCCATGACAAGATTAGCTAAGGTTATAAATTCAGCTCTTAGTAAAAGCCAGTGTATGCATTCTTTGGAACAGGTAAAAAAAACGTTTAATCAATATATTTCCCACTCTTGAAAAGGAACCTAGCAACAATACCTAACAACAACCAAGCATTATATAACTTGCATACCGGGCAACCTAGGTTGTTATCGCACAACATTTACTGTGGGAGCCATCTGCTAAAGAAATCTATATAGATTCCTCAATTGGGGGGGGGGGGATGTTAGGGAGTCCGGTAGTAGTCAATCAGTCCGAAGCCCGAGTGACCAGCTATGGCAACTTTGCAAATAGGATGGAATGCTGCGAGATCGATAAATGGTTAGCCACCGCAAGTCTTAACGCTCGTACAATGTTCCTCCTCAGTACACACTCTGCAATCGTTCCCAAGATTGACTTCTGCATTCTTTGATCGCTTGACGTAAGATTCCTTTGATAAATTGCTGATAGAAAATCAAGTAGAATAAATGTAACAGCACTTGAAGAGATACCTTACGTTGTAATTTTGCAATATTTGCTTAGAACAGATAAGTGTACTAAATCGATATTCACAGTAGAGATAAAATGAGGTTCATGAACATTAAATGATGAAAATTTATTTTAGAAAATATGGTCCTGAATCTCTCAAGTGTTAAGAGAGGACTCTCTCCTACTGAACCACTGTGCTGATCTGCCAGGATATAATACAGAGTGACGTTGTAGAGTTATCACGGTCTTGTGGAAGTTATTATCTTCTCTGGGGGAGGTAATGTTTGAATAAATATATGGACATCAGAATTTCCATCGTACCAAAATGAGTAATCCACGAAACTTCCTTGACGCGGCTGTATTATTTCGAAGGTTGCTGACACTTTATGAGAACGCGATGGCATCATTTTCGTTCCTCGCCTATAGGACGTAAATATAACTGTCAAGTTTACTTACAGTTGTTAGTTTTCTGTAGTAAGTTACCGTCCAAGTTGTGTCTCTGTTAAGGGCCGTTGCTTAAACAACAAGCATTATTGTAAGAAAATAAAATAATTAAATAAAAATTATTGTATTTTCTTTTTACTTAAGAGAACAAATTATATTTACTTAACTAACTCTTCTCGCAATAAACCAAGGAAACATAGAAACATAGCTTTAAAAATTATCATTTTGCCGAATACTGTAAATTTTTATTCACATATTTTCTATGCAGTGTGACTAAAACACTATGGAAATGGGATTACAAAACAAGAACAAGAAGTTGATAATATAAAATTAATAGGTTGTCCAGTTTTGGGGGAAAACTATTATATTATTAATCCTGTAGATAGCAATAATAGATATTTTATGATCCACAACAGTCGAGGAGTCTGTGACTGTGAGGACCTGTGAAGGTATGACCCCCACCCTTTTCTTTGTATGTGCCACGTAACATTTAATTAGTAGGACTTGTGCATCCCAATCTCGCCATTATAATAGTTAGTACACCCTAAAACTTTCTAGACATTTCAATATTAGAATATCAACAGCTTCCCAGCTAATGGGACGGTAAGTTTTCAATGTGTAAAACTATTTCAAAGGTACACTGCCAACGAAACTGAGAACATGACTTGTCATGCTACTGGAGTTTCAAAGTGAACTGTTCACAGAATAATTAAAAGTAATCCACTATATACAACTCTCATGACAAAGAAAAAATTTCAAATATAACAAACGAAGGACTTTTAAACAGGTAAAGTATTACAATTTTGTATTTTGGTCCTTCACTAGATGCTACACAGTTTCTAACTTCAATTTTTTTTCGTAATTCAAATTTAAAAAATATATATAAATCCATATTTAAAATTTTGGTTTTCCTCTAAGCCCACCCCCAGTTCCCAGAATTGTCAAAATTGTTTAGTAAAAGAAAAATGAAAATGTGATTCTGATTTGAAGTCAGACTTAAACTAAACATAGTTTTATGTTTAACATAAACATTATGTTTAAACACGAAGCCTACGTGAAATCTTAAAATCAGTGAAAGAAGTGAGTGATAAACCTGAACCTTATGTATATATATATATATATTTGACTATTTCCTGAAGATGAAAAATATTTTTAAGATACTAATTTTCATTCATAATTTGCTTTAAAGATACACACTCACATAAAATGAATATCTATTTATTTATCAATGTGTTTTTTAAAGTAAATGGTTGTAAAATCGGTAGCCTTACCAATAACCAAATTCAGTTAATCACTATTGTAAAACATTTATTCCTTGATATATTTTTAAAGAAATACAGTTTTATCAAGACATTCTTCAATCAATAAATTGTTAAAAAGTTAAAGCCCCGGCGGGATTCGAACCTGCGTTTTCTGATCACTAACCAGACCTACTACATGGGCCAGTATAGAGCAAACTTAAGAGGTCGTACTTTTTATATTCATTGCTCTGTCAGGCTAATAAATTACATTTTCTTGTTTAATCTTATTTACTCCATCCTTAATGAAATTTGGGAAATCTGCTTATTATGCAGCTCCAGCGCGACGGATTTTTTAAAAATAATAATTTATAAGTCATATAGTTCATAATAATGAATCTTCCGTCATCTTCTCATTAAATTTTCTAAATAAAACATGAGAGCTCAAATTTGTTTTTCTTTCATATTTTAATTTATTGCGATTTTGGACTGTTTCAAGGAGATATATTTTCTATCTATTTTGAATATGTACTTAATTCCATATTTTATAAATATTATTTTTTTAGTGGCATTTAATCCCACGAATATATCACCAATTTTTAGTGCAAGAGAACAGAATAAAAAATCTAACTTGTCCCAGCCAGGTCTTGAACCTGGATCTCCTGCTATCCCGGCCGGTGCATTTACCATTTATGCTACCAGTACAAGTCTGATAAGTTATTAAATTCCCTAGTGCCGCATAATGCCGACGAAAGAGGTCCTATGCTAGGAGGAGCTGACATTATCAGGGCTGTTTTTAGTTCGACTCTCGACACTAGTGCGGGGAATTTAATAACTTATCAGACTTAATTAATTTGGCTGGGACAGTTAGATTTTTTATTCTGTTTCCTTGCACTAAAAATTGTTCTAATTATAAAATATTTGCAAGAAGATTATTAAACCTAATTATATAAATATTATTTTTTTGTCGTATTTAATTTGGCTGGGACAGTTAGATTTTTTATTCTGTTCCCTTACACTAAAAATTGTTCTAATTATAAAATATTTGCAAGAAGATTTTAGATTCTTTTTTAACTCTCCGTTCCATTACAACTCATTTATTTTTTTTTTAATGGTAACCATCTTATGTGGCATGCAAAAAATTAAGTAAGTTTTTATTTCTTCCTGTGATCCTGTTTGTAATGTCCCAGAGGATTCCTCGTGGGCTCCTAGAGAACTCCCAGCCCTAATTGGGTACATTACTCATTGGGTGGGGAAAAAATCATATGGCCAGAAAGGTGTGCTGACCATACACCTTTTCTAGTAGGCCACAGGTCCAGAATCAATGCACCCTGTTAAACCTTGTTTTGTTCATAGACATTTGAAGGTGGGTAATTATTTATTGGTCTTATTTACATAGCGTGCATTTGTATATTTAAGAGATTGGGGGGGGGGGGGCGCTTATATAGATGACTGCTACTTCTGGTCTAGGAGGCTTTTATAATTGCCCTTTATATAAAGCTTTTTTGGGAATAGATATCGATTTCAGTCTGCTTTCCCATTGGTTGTCTCTTATCAGTTCATTTCTGGAGGTGTTTGTCTTGTTTCTCTTATCACTGGCAGCTTATTCTAACACAAAAGGATAAAATAATAATTGTTTTGTAATAACTTGTAATCTGCAAATAATAAATAAAAATAAAAATATTAATTGAAATAATACATTTTTTTTACTATATAGCTCATCAGATTACAGTGTGTTTATATACTGTGCGCAGCTTCTGCGTGAAGATATTTAAAAACAAAATAAGAATATAGTCATTATGTAATAATTTAAGGAGTTTCTANGCTTGACAATGTCAGCTCCTCCGAGCACAAGACGATATATTCATCGGCCTCGGAGGTTAGACTCTCGACACTAGTGCGGGTAATTTAATGAGATATCTAGCTCGACCTGGTAGCATAATTGGTAAATGCACCTGCCCGGATAGCAGGAGATCCAGGTTCGAGTCCTGGCTGGGACAGTTAGATTTTTTATTTTGTTCCCTTGCCCTAAAAATTGGTAAAATTTTTTTTCTCAAGAAGGAATTTATAGTTACAAAACATTATTTTAGAAATTAACATTGTTTCACAACATTATTAAAACGCTCTAGAATTTTATATTTATTTAAATAAGGTAAATGACTATTTCAAATATTCCTTAACATTTTAAGGCATTTAAGTTAACTTCCCGTAGCATTTTAGCATTTTTAGCTGACTTCCCGTAGGGACGTGAGTTTTTCACGTTATTCCCTTTACAAGAAAGCTATTATGTGCTAACTACATACTTATTGAAGTATAGTATGTAGTAAATGTAATTTAATAGTTAATGGAGCAAACCAGGTATTGAGAGCATTTGGGAAAATAAAAAAAATCACTATTATCATAAATTTGAGGGAAAATTAATAAACGTCAGAGAAAGTAATTTTTTATAATTGTTATGGTAAAACGCATTAAAATGTTAATACGTAGTAATGGATATTTAAATAGATGTTTAATAGTGATGAAAATTAAACTATTAGGTAATTGTTGAGATAATCGTGCAGGTTTTGCCCTTGGGAAGAAAGATAGAGATAGCTGCAATTCTAAATTTGAATAGAGAGGCCTGAGAGATAGTTATCATGGCCTCCTCCCCCCCCTTAAATTTGAGCCAGAAATCGTACAAGGCTCGCTAGATGTGGGGATGGCGGCCCCAATCTGCGATGCGGGTTTTCCCTTTCGTTCGATATCCCCCGGGTGGCGGCTCGGCCTAGATTAGCTAGGCACTCTCTCCCTTCTTATTCTGTATGGTTGGAGCTCGAGGCAGGGTTTCGGCAAGGATCTTTTCAGATATACATATATGAAACAAACATGATTTATACAATAGATGCATTTAACAATGAGGGCCCCTCACCCTCATATTAAGTAAAATTAGAATAATTTGACATTAAGAAAATTGTAAAAACCTTAATATATAATTATATAGTAACTGGCACAGCTAGAGTTCCGTGATATATATGTAAAAAGAAAAGTATAGAGGCTACAAAAAAAAGATGCAAGGGAATAGAATGAAAAAATCTTACTGTCTCAGCCAGGACTCGAACCTGAATCTCCTGCTTGCCGGACTGGCATGGTACCACTTACACCACCGAGGCTAGCCAGATGATTCATTACATTTCCCGCACTTTACTGTGAGTCTAAACCCCCGAGCAAGACGAATATATCGTCTTAAGCTAGAACGTATAAGATGATTATGTTCGAGAATAAGACGATATATTCGTCTTGCTCGGGGGTTTAGACTCACAGTAAAGTGCGGGAAATGTAATGAATCATCTGGCTAGCCTCGGTGGTGTAAGTGGTTCCATGCCAGCCCGGCAAGCAAAAGATCCGGGTTCGAGTCCCAGCTGAGGTTTAAGATTTTTTTATCCTATTCCCTTGCATTTATTGTATAAAAATTAATGTGGGATTAAATACCACAACAAATACAATATTTAAATGGTTTTTTTAATATTATATTTGTATCGTTTAATTTTTAGTTTAATCTGTAAATCTTTTTCTGTCATTTAACACACCTTATTTCTGTCTTCATTCCAATCTATAATTCAATAAGTGTAATAGCGTGTATTTACTTCAGCCCTCATGATGACAAGTTAAGGCGTACCGTCGGCAATAATAAAAAAATTAGCCAAATATTTCGGAGTTTTTGATTTTTCTAAACTGGCCGAAGCCCTGACTAATTTCTCCAGCATATGGCTAATACTTCTTTACTGATCTACAGCTGAGGGGGGTTTATGGCTTCTTCTGAAATACCATCAGCTTGACGCTTGAGACATATAGTATCATACCAATAATAGGCCAATTTTCATTAGATATCCTAATCCTCCGATCGCTGAGTAATGCATCCGCAGCGAATCACTCGCACAACTTACGTCTTTTCACCGGAAAACCTTTTGCAATTGACGTGTTCAACAAACCGTTTTGGAGCTCTATTTTAAACAAATTTTCCACAATTTGACAAATGACAAAAATTTGGTCATAATTTAATTCACAAACACAAACAAGCAAGACATAAAGAAATAGCCAGACTTCCAAACATGCATTTTTTAACTACTAAAAAAAAGTAAAGAACTCGAATTTTTAATTAGATTTTTTAATTTGTAAACTTTCCCGTAGCTTAAAGTGAATAAACAAAAGTAAAATTTATTATTATTTGTTAAAGCCCACATCAGTTGTATCTCACCAATTTAAAAAAAAAAAAAAAAAAAAAAAAAAAAAAAAAAAAATTTTTTTTTTTTTTTTAAACCCCCACAAAGTTTTTTCCCCCCAAATAAAAAAAAAAAAAAAAAAAAAAAAAAAAAAAACCATAATNACAATTTTAACCACATGAAATTTTAGCATGACTTCTTAAGAGATATATTTTATGCTTTTTGCCAAACTACTTATTTAATTGACAGGTTACCGTTGCGTAGGAATTTGTTTTATTTTATTTTAAATGAAATTTATTTTTTTTTTTTAAATATTAACAAGTCAAATACAACTTCTACAAATGCTTGCCTGAGTAAAGAAGGATGAAAGACAATTGTCTTGCAATATTTAAAAAAACAAAAATAAAGTATAAACAGTCACTGACTTAAATATTTACGAAAAAAAAAAAACAGCTCATCTTGTAACAGTAAAAAAAAGTTATGAGAAGTATTGAGAAAAAATACAACTTTAGTAAATAACATGATAAACCCGATCATAAAGCAAATGATTTGCAAATGAAAGCATATCAATTAGGCCATGAAAAAGATCTAGGAACCTTTAGAACAATGATAATATGTGCAACAAACACCTTCGAAAACCAGGGAATATTTTGAAGAGGGAGTTTGAGCTGATTCCGCCTACTGCCGGAGACGTCACACCCGACATGGACCGAGCCAACCAGCTGTTCTGCTTAGTCAAATGTCAGTGTCAAATGTCAGTCAAAGAGCGAAACTCGTCGCGGTATTTTTGAGGGACCAATGTTTATATTTAACGCGGTATTCCTCATATGTTGTCGAAGGTTGTTGTGTAGGGTTGTCAGTACCACCTAAGCCATTTTGTCTTCCGTCTGTCCACTGCTCTCATTTTATACATTAGTAGTCCGAGTTCCGTATGACCGTCCGAGCTTATCTAGGAAGTACAACCGAAAGGATACAATTGAAGTATGTCAGTAAATGTTGTATAAAATATATGACCACCTCTTGGAAAATGTATGAATTGCCCGTCTGATAAAGATGTTTTCTGTTGTTCAAGCTTCTGAACGGTATAAAATAGCAGCATTCCTGTAGATATAAATATGAATGTATTATTGATCAGGATACAGTACATAGGAAAGTGACGAGGGGGTGGGGGTTGATTGCTCTATCACCCCGCCTGATTGTCGGCCGGCAACAATAATCCCGGAGCCGACGATCTGTAAAACTCATCAAAGTCAAGTCTAATAGGTTTTACATAGTAATGGCGGCGTCCCCCGCGCCGAATGAACGGTAATTTCGACGGCCGCATGCACCTAATGCGATCGGACGGCGCCTGTTGATGCATGGCGCGCCATCTGGAAGGCATATGCAGTTTCCAGCGCACTCTGTCAGGCAGAGCTTGTTCGGCCGATTCGGCACACAACAGGGAGTTCTAGGGAAGGCGAGATGGTCATCTGTTTTCGTCTCTATTTGAACACTGTCAAATTAAAACTATTTCTCATAAAAACTTGGAAAAAAAAAAAAAAAAAAAAAAAAAAAAAAAAACTCCTAATTTGGGTCGTACAGCTGAGGTTGTTTTGGATTTCGTACACTTGATACCTGACCTAAAGAAAAATAAAAATCTGACTTTCTTAGAAAATTATTTCCCCCACCATATATTCACTGCTAAAATAATTTGAAAGTTGCTTTGTAATTGTAACTGTCACATATGATAAAACTGTGAAATTCACAATTGAAGATGTAAAACATATCTTTAAGAAGAATGGAGGGATATACAATCGTATATATATATACATATATAGTATATAAAGGCATTCAAAGAAATCAATGAATTTCTATAGATAGGTGAAAGGATAACGTGTTAGTCACAGATGTTAAAAATAATTGCTGCCTGGAGCCATAAAAAAAAAAAAAAAAAGAAAAAAAAAAGGCAAATCGTTAATCAAAGTAAACAAGAAAAAGTTATAACCCAATCTAATGTAATCAGTCTGTATAAGAAACTCATAAGCGGAGTAATTCGTATTGCAATGGAGTTGCCAACGTCTAACTGAAATTCAAGGGAAAAAATGTTGTAGCCTCTATTAATAAACATGGACGACAGTGGTGCAATCAAAGACTGCAAAATTTTCGATAAAGCAAGATACCATTGCTTGGTTTCAAAGCTATGTTAAATAGATTTGTTACAATTTGAGTGGGAGGAGGGGAGACTGAGCTATCAGTGACATACCAAGAAGACGAAGGTCTGATCTAAATTCAATGTTAGATGAAGTAAGAAAATAAGAGATAAGGTAAGGCACAAGATGTAATTATGTAAACACCAGACTATTTACAGGTGTGTGAGCGATCTAATATTAAATTATACCTTGACCGTGTTAAAGCCTTTCATTTAAAAAAAAAAAAGAAAATTGGTAATACTTTATAAATATTTTATTTGGTTGTGGTATTTTATCCCACTTAAATTTTAAACAATTAATGAGAGGGAAAAGAATAAAAAACCGGCCCGGATAGCAGGAGATCCAGGTTCGATTCCTGGCTGGGACAGATAGATTTTTATTTTCTATTCCCTCTCAATAATTGTTTGAAATTTTCGTGGGATAAAATACCACAACTAAATTAAATATTT
>KZ807562.1:215467-236795 GCA_000696205.2 Oncopeltus fasciatus
GAATATTGTCTTGTGAGACTGCCTATATATATATATATATATACCAAAGTAGTAAGAAATGTTATCTAAAGATATTACAATTTAATAAAAATTTGAAACTAAAGATAATTGGATATATAAGAAATGTTTTTCTTTTTATAACGAATTAATGGTAAAAACTTTTCTTTCTTGAAAATAGGACTTAGAATATAAAATCAATTGAAGATCAAAATTAAATTATTGATTGCAAGAGTAAATACACTGAAATTTATTTTATGAATAAAAATAATGAATACCCATAAGTATGAACAGTAAGATCAGAATTTTATGGCCAGGAGAGGGACGTTAAAGAAGTTGAATGACATTGGGAAAACATATTTTTTTACCATTAGGAAGTAAATAGAAGAAAACTTAAAATACCTAATAAAAACACAGATAATTCATAATTAAGAATAAAATATATCAATTAATTCTTAGTGTAATATGAGAAATGTAATAGATGTTTAAGTTTATTATTTTTAACTCAAAATCTACATTCTAGTTATATTCCTCCAAGGAAAAAAATATTACTTTAACTTATGTATTAATTTATTTTACTAGGAGATTGTGTTAAGGCTGTAAGAAATGTAAAAGATTATCTACTTGTTGAAGAAAAACTGAGAGCAGATATAGGAAAGAAGAATAAAAAACCTACTAAAGAATCTTCCAAGATAGAAAGCTCATTCAAGGGTCTAGAAATAGACTAGTGTTTCACTTCATAATGAAATTAATTAGTGTCAATAAGACTGTTTTTATAAATGGCTTAATAATATCACTCTTTAAATAAGACTGCCACCAGCAATGTAACTTATGTCAAAAATTCAGCTTTAAAAATTGTCATTAAAATATTATTTTTTAATAATAAATTCTTACATTTCCTTTTTATACCAATTTACTCTGAATTATATGTTGATTGTTTTTCACATAAAATATTTTAATTATTTTTCCTCTTAACCACTAATTACTTTTAATATTTTATTAATCATGTTATTTACATTTTACAGTTATTAAATCACATGTTAGCAGTTTCAATATGTTATGTTTTCTATGTAAGTTAAGCTGAAAATAAAAAATACATATAAGAAGCTTAAGTATTATATCTACCTTTTAACTCTAGATCGTTATTCTCCTATTCTACTTAGTTGATTTTTATAAATGAAAATGAGGACCAGAATTAATGATATATAATTTTTTTTTTTTTTAAACACAGGTTTTATCTTTTTTTTCCATCATTTTTATTTCAATTGAGGCATAACTCATACATAAAATACATCAATCACTAGATATTCAATTATATGTGCGAAATTCTAATGAATTTAATTATGATAATATAAAATATTATACAACTCACAACAATGAACAAGGAAAACAGTAATTTAAGGTTAGATTTTCTTTATAAAAAAAACAAAAAAACTAGGTTATTAATTAAGGGGGACATAGTAAGAGGATGGATAGTAGAGACTGTTTGTTTAAAAACAATTCCATAGTATTAAATAACTGCTAAAGCTAGAGGAAGTGTTAGCAATGAATTCAAACAGATAATTCTTAGTTCAATTAGTGGCTTAAATACAATATGAGAAGATATTAAGAGTACAATTATGGAGTTAAAAGAAAAAAATTCAGGCTCAGCCCCATATTCTGTGTTAACAACTGAGGTTACCCTCCCTCCAACAAACATAAGTATTTATAAAAAAATTATCATTATGAAGAAGAACAAGACTAGTAACCAATAAAGGAATATACTAAAAAAAGTTAATCCAGGAAAACTTAGGGTCCTGTTAAGTTTAAGATGTATTAAAGAAGGTAAAGTTTTGATAGAGTCTAATCATAAGAAAGACAATGATAAATGGTATATGAAATTAATTGAAAATGAAAGGATGGGTTGATTGTCTCAGTAACCCGGGTTGATTAGAAAAAAATTTCCAGATGGTATGAAGATGGAAAATGTCATTAATATTATTGGGAATTAAGTGTAAAAAATGTACAGATAATTTTTTTTTTTTAAATAAAGAGTTAATTCAGAAAAAAAAAATATTATTGGGGAAAAAAATATTGAGAGAGTTATTAATGAACATTATATTATTTCCCAAGAATATGGTGTAGTAAACGTAACTCAAAATATCTGTTAGAAAGGAATTCCGATGAGTAAAATAAGCAGATTTCCCATATTTCATTAAGATACAACAAAAATGAGAATAAAGAGAATAAATGGCAAATTATATCTTGTAAGCCAGAGAGAATAAAGAGTAAAAGAAGTAATGATTTCAAGAGAAGAGTGGGAGGTGTACTCCGCCATCTTAGTAATATTCATAAATATCTGTCTTAGTAAGCCTTTTTGGTAAGATTATAGAGAACAAAAACATTGGAAAATTAGTTTGGAGGTAAATTAGTTGATAGACAAGATTTATGAAGAGAGAATTATTAGAAATTCGGTTTTGGTAGTTGAAGAATTAAAAACTAATTTACAACCAAAAAAGTTTTTAATTCATGAGCTACCAAAACCGAATTCCTGATAATCCTCTCTTCATTAGAAAATTAGCTTTAGCACCTATTATGTTTTAAGCTTATCTGTAATGTAAATAAAAACAAAGACATCAATATTATAAATTTTGATCTTCCTCTAAACCTTCCATCCACTCATCAGATTTGAATCAAAATTAATAAATTCAACAGTTTGCAACAAAAATTCAAAATGCCAAGTTTGGTTTCTATACTTAAATGAGCTTGCCAAACACTCAAAATTATATATTCGAATGGAGAGTTGTTTTTTTTTTGCCGTGGATATTATTATTAATTTTTTTTTTGTTAAGGTTCGGTCAAGGTAGGTCCAAAAAAATACAAATTTTTAGAAATGTGTATTTTTTAAATTATCTGCCAATGTTTTGGCTTACATTATAAGGCATCTTCAGAGCTGTTAAAATACAATGTAAGAATACAAAATAAATAAAATAAAATTTTACTTTTATTTTTTATTTTGTATTCTTATGACATTGTATTTTAACAGCCCTGAAGATGGCTTAAGGTGTAAGCTGAAACAATAGCAGATAATTTAAAAAATACACATTTTTAAAAATTTGTATTTTTTTGGATCTACCTTGGCCGAACCCCAACAAAAAACATCTAATACTCAAAATTATATCCTTAAATATCTTAAATTTTCACAAAAAAATGTTATAAAATCTCAATTATGTGTAAATATTTCAGATCTATTGAGTTCTAATAATAACATAGATATTAAATTTTGGTCGTTAAAAGTCTACGTACTCACATGCGTGTGAACACACACACACACACACATTATAGGGAGTATCTGTAACTCACTGACCCTTCAGACCAAGATGTTGTGTGGGTTACAAATATATACCTGCACACATATATTTACCATTAGGGAGAGGAAGGAGTTTAAAGTAGTAACTGCATACGACTATCAGCAGATTATTGACCCGCTCATCAGGCAGATATCCGACTCGGCTCTTTAGATAAAGACTGCCTTACTTATCTAGTTCTAGTGATTAGAATAACATGGTTGGAGGTTCGTTTGAATAGTCAAAGAAAAATGTTGATTATGTCTAGTAAAAATAAACTAGACTTACTTTCAAGTAATTGAAATATTCTTCAGATTATTTCATAAAGATCTAGAAATATAACTAATAACTAACTCTATTGCTTTATCAGCAAGGTAATTGAGCTTCCTAAAACTTTAAAGAAAGGTAAGGGCAGAAAATAACTGTGTTTAATACTCAGGTAGATGTGTTAATCATAAAGAGAATGTTGTAGGAAAAATGTATACGACTTCAAGTTTTATCAAATTTATATTTTATAAATAGTTGTTTAGATTTCTAGATAAGGACATTAAAATTGATACACAATTATTGGATGACTTCCTTTATATAGTAAAAAAACAAAAATATGGTGATTTGTGCAGATAAAAATTATTGTTAAAGAATTTTGTATGATATAGTAAAAAATATTCGAGAAAGTGGAATCTTTTGTAGCAGAGGAAGAGTTAACAATTGTGAACACTGATGACAATTAACCTATTTTTGAGTCAAAAAATGAGGGAAGCAACAGAGACCTTAGCATGGCTAAATATAATAATAATATTTATTAATTATTAAAAATTTATGGTTAATAGAAGACTGCTTCTGATAAATTACTGAGTTTTGTAGTTGGAATAAATGACAAACAAAAAATATTTTTTAAATAATGACTTTAGTTGTGGTATTTAATCCCACATACATTTTATACAAGAACTGTAAGGGAGTCTGAATAAAAAAAAATCTTACTACCTCAGCCAGGACTCGAACCCAGGTCTCTTCCTATGAGGGTGGGTCATTAAGTGCATGACTTTTTGAGTTTCCCGCCTTATAATTAGGTTCGCAACACTGCTCCTGTCAACAGGCATCTATCAGCTGACTCCTGTAAAAGTTTGAACACGCTGGGTCTTTTAGTTTGTGTTTGACAGTCTTTAAAGACAAACAACTTCGTGAATTGTGGAGAAAATGGAGAAAAGTGAATTTCGTGTGCTCATCAAGCATTATATTTTGCGGAAAAAAACCATCACTGAAACAAAGGCTAAGCTTGATAATTACTATGGGGACTCTGCACCATCGATATCAATGGTAAAAAAGTGGTTTACAGAATTTCGTTGTGGCCGTATAAGCACGATCGATGCCGAACGTTCTGGACGACCAGTAGAAGTCGCTACACCCGAAACAATTGAAAAAATTCATGATATGGTGTTGGCCGATCGGAGATTGAAAGTGCGGGAGATTGTGGAAGCCATAGGCATATCACATGGGTCAGTGGTTTCGATTTTGAATGGTCACTTGGGTATAAAAAAGCTATCCGCAAGATGGGTGCCGCGTTTGCTAACAATCGACCATAAACGCAATCGTGTGACAACTTCACATCGTATAGCACTTTATATCGTAAAATTTATTACCCATATTTATTTAGCAAGTAAATTCACATAAAAAATATTATCTACACAATTAATCCTTAAGAATTTTGTAGCATATGTGAATGCACACTTAAGGCCATCAAAAAATTATGAATTGTTTTCAGTATTGAGATTAAATCATGAACAGTGACATATATTTCAGTTATTATTTTTTATGTAGGTTTTCAATTTTCAATTTCTAAACTATTGATTTCTAGAATAAAAAAAAAAAAAAAAAAAAGGCACTTCAGCCTAGTATTGAAAATACAACATTTTGAAAAATCAAAGTAGATATAAAAAAAATTTTTTTAAATAAAATTTTATGGCAACAATATGGAATAAGTGTGACAACATAAGTGAAATATCTTTTTAAAAAAAGTTAGATAAAACTTGCATTTCAAACGAGTTTCTTAAATATTATCCTATTGTAACAATTCATTCTAACAATTTTAGACTTTTTTTTTTAATATTACTTTATTATACTATACAAATGAAATCAGAAAACCAAGTATCCACACAGGTACACAAAAAAGTAACTAGACCTTAATGAGAGATAAGGTAGATTAGTTATGTTAGATAACTAAATGAGAAGTTAGATTAGAAATATGAAATACTATAAGTACTTATGAGTGAACTAGAATCTAACAACCGACTCCCACGGCTTACTCCTAATCAGAAACCAAGACAGCTCCAAACTAACTGGTACACTAAACCTACGTACTCCGGACATCACCTACATTTTAACTCCTCACACCCTTATTAACAAAAAATAAATGTTACAAAAAACCTCATTTCCAGAACCCTTAACAATATATTCCACTACAAAAGCATTAAATGTAAAACAGATGTTCTTAACAATAAGGGCTTTCCATGACACATAATACACAGACTCATCAATCAATTTTATGATTCTCCTTCCACTCCAATCCCACCTGGTGATACTACAATTTTCCGTTCCCTACCCCATATTCCTACTCTATCAGAAAAAATTATAAATCTCTGATTAATTACTTTCCAAACTACACATAGGCTTATCCAACAAGAATAAACAACAAAACTTATACACTAAACTGAAAGACCCCATTCCCCATACTGACAGATGTAACGTCATTTACAAAATCCTCTGCATCAATCAAAATTGTACTGCACCACCTA
This sequence comes from Oncopeltus fasciatus, assembly GCA_000696205.2. Lineage (NCBI taxonomy): Eukaryota > Metazoa > Arthropoda > Insecta > Hemiptera > Lygaeidae > Oncopeltus > Oncopeltus fasciatus. Next base: position 221,583 of record KZ807562.1, read on the forward strand.
TAGAACAAGATAAAGAACCCTATAAAAGATTAGATTAAAAATTTAAAATCACTACTGTTCTTTCAAAACACTCTACTACTGACAAACATACTTTCATCTTCGACAAATTCACACTTTTTGTGACTGACCCATACCTTGTGAAACGTCTTCTGAGTTCATTCAAAAACATTTGTAATGAAACCCCATCAATGAAAAAACAGACAAAGACCATTTCTTCCACAAACAGTAATATTTTCCACATCTTAAAACAAAAATCAATATAAGACTACCTCATAGCATTTTCTCTCTCTCTCTCGCTCTCCCTCTTTCCTACGGTGATACACAATACTTCCAAGCACAAATTTTTAAATTTCAAATAAAACAGTGCTAGCGACCAAAATTGCATATCTATTATAAAATATGATATAAAACAATGTCCTGGAAAAAAAAAGAAGTTATGTAAGCACCAAGTTAAAATATTGAAATTAATCACTCACTAGGGGTGTCACTAGAATTAGAGTCCATGACTTTACTGGGAAGCTTTGAAAGTACTTCAAGAGCAAGAGCAGGGCAACCAGCCTTGAAGTGAGCATGTGCTGTTGTAAAATACAGTTGCCTCTCAAGTGGAGTGATAGAATCTTCCACCAACAACTGCAAGGAAATATGAAATAAACATAATGAGTCAGCAGAAATATATACACAATAGTAGAAACATTTTTTTTTTTATAATAACAACTATGAAGATTTTTAGGATTTAGAATCCTAATTTAGGTCTTCCTTTAAACCTCCACTGCTCCTCTACCAATTTCTGCCAAAAGTAAAGTAATTTAACAGAACTTTTAAACAGCAAATTTGGCTTTTATGCTTTAGTAATTAGGGTCTTTAAAAAAAAAAAAAAAAAAAAGCTGCTGAATCAAACAAACACCCCATAAAAATCTATTCTAAAGAAGACATTTCAAAAGAAAAATTATAACGGACAATTTCTATAAAATTTTTTAACTCTACTATTACACTTTGCTTGACCAAAAACCAACTAAGCCATGAATAACATTCTGCAGAAGAAATGGGTAAGAAGCAGTAATAGCAGAATAGAACACTTTATTTACCCTTAACTACTTAATTCATTAAAAAAAAAAAAAAAAATAATAGCATATGTAATACACTAGTAAGTAGGTAAAAGATAACAAAAGAAAGCCCCAAATATGATCCAAAATTTCAAAAATACAAGATTAAATGATAAATAATAACATATTTGGTTAAATGAAATACTTCAAATCTTCTAAATATTGAAAGCTATTTAAACTTAAATAGCTAAATATTAAATGTAATAAACTTTAGTACACTTGTATTTGATGAAATATCATTTTATATTTTAACATCTAAATATTAATTTATTAATTAAGTTTTCCTACAAACAAGAAAATTTTAGCATTTCTAGGAAAGAAATACAGTTGTCTTAAGTGTTGAAACATAAAGAATTTAAAAACTGGGAAAATAAATTAACCTAAATTCTATTAAAAAGTTACAGAAATGATTAATGTCGTCTGTTTTGAAAAAATAATGAAAATACAGCAATAAAGAAAAGGGGGAAATTTAATGCTGGATCCAGTTGATAAACTCACTAATGTAAGCAAATTTCTACAATAATATTTTAATTATAAAAAAAGTGATAAAATTGTCTGTCCAATCCAATCTCAAATCCTAGATTGTTAACAAACTATAACGCCTCCCTTCTCCATAAACCACCTGTCTAACAGACTTAGTATTACAGACACTAGCTCAAAACTCTCAACCTAATAAACATCTAGGCTACATAAACTGTATTACAACCCGACTTTTCATATATATAAAGTCTCTATCCCAGAAAAACCTCTAGACTACCTCAAAAGGACAGATTTCAATTAACTATGAATTTTCAACTATAGGCTAATGAAGAAAGCTGAGATATAAAATTTCTAGTGAGATTATATATGTATATATATAAGNATAAAATCTCAATTATGTGTAAATATTTCAGATCTATTGAGTTCTAATAATAACATAGATATTAAATTTTGGTCGTTAAAAGTCTACGTACTCACATGCGTGTGAACACACACACACACACACATTATAGGGAGTATCTGTAACTCACTGACCCTTCAGACCAAGATGTTGTGTGGGTTACAAATATATACCTGCACACATATATTTACCATTAGGGAGAGGAAGGAGTTTAAAGTAGTAACTGCATACGACTATCAGCAGATTATTGACCCGCTCATCAGGCAGATATCCGACTCGGCTCTTTAGATAAAGACTGCCTTACTTATCTAGTTCTAGTGATTAGAATAACATGGTTGGAGGTTCGTTTGAATAGTCAAAGAAAAATGTTGATTATGTCTAGTAAAAATAAACTAGACTTACTTTCAAGTAATTGAAATATTCTTCAGATTATTTCATAAAGATCTAGAAATATAACTAATAACTAACTCTATTGCTTTATCAGCAAGGTAATTGAGCTTCCTAAAACTTTAAAGAAAGGTAAGGGCAGAAAATAACTGTGTTTAATACTCAGGTAGATGTGTTAATCATAAAGAGAATGTTGTAGGAAAAATGTATACGACTTCAAGTTTTATCAAATTTATATTTTATAAATAGTTGTTTAGATTTCTAGATAAGGACATTAAAATTGATACACAATTATTGGATGACTTCCTTTATATAGTAAAAAAACAAAAATATGGTGATTTGTGCAGATAAAAATTATTGTTAAAGAATTTTGTATGATATAGTAAAAAATATTCGAGAAAGTGGAATCTTTTGTAGCAGAGGAAGAGTTAACAATTGTGAACACTGATGACAATTAACCTATTTTTGAGTCAAAAAATGAGGGAAGCAACAGAGACCTTAGCATGGCTAAATATAATAATAATATTTATTAATCTAGAATGAACATTTAAGATCATTATGTTTAATTTCGCTTAATCAAGCAAAGAAAGCAAAGTGTACATAATATGAAAAACAACTAATAGCTGCTTTTGAGATGTAAAATTAAAATTTATGGTACAGGTAAACATCACATCCACACCTAAATGTTTAATTTTGCTGTGTAACTTCTCAACTATTCCTTTTGTTAATAAACATATCTGTTTCGAGTTCCATTACTCTAAGCTAAATTTTGCGCTATAGTGAACTCAGCTGTGCTGTTTCAATATAAACTTTATATTTAAAAGTGACAAGCCAATTTTAATACACTGTTAATCGTAGCTAGGCTATAAAAATAAAACTTACAGTACAGATAAACCCTCTACTCCTAACAATTTTGTAAATTTTAAATTATTTCTTTTATAGATAGATATATCTGTGTCAAGTTTCATTACTCTAAATATTGCACCTGCTACATAGAATAGATTGTTTCTATTCATACTTGGAATTTACTTGGGCTTTTTGGCGACTAAGATAAAAATTTACAGTTCAGATAAACCTCCTTCTCTTAAGCATTCAATATCGCTGAGATACTTCTAAAATGTCCTTTATTAATATTAATAAAAAAGCCTTTGTTAGATTTCATTACTCTAACAAAATATTAAGCTCATTTTTTTAAACTCATATTTAACATTGCAGGTGATCTACCACTTCTATTTAACTAATTAGCCTCTATGTTTTTTTAATTAGAAATTAAAAATGATATGTATAAGCTGTACAGGTTGAACTGAAAATTAATACAGAGACAGAATACAATTTAATTGATTAATTTCATTAAAGCATAAATTAATTAGTTAATAATTAGCAAAAGGCTAATTTTGAAGTAAATTCATTAATAAAATAATTTATAAGAATAAATTTGGGTTTTGAAAAGGTTTGCCAAATGTAAAATGACTAAATATTAGAGTGTACATCTGTATATGTTAAAGGATTGTTTATTAATAAAATTTAATTTAAATAACTTACAAATAAACAAAATTTATAATTTACTATTCACCAATAGAAACCTTTTTGCATAAAAAACTATTTGAAAACTTTATCTAGTACATCTGTTATGTTGACAAAATAAATAGCACATTATAGATGAAAAACAGTTGAATTTAACTGATAATATTATTATTATAGCTATTTCAACCATTAAAAAGATTTAATCTGTTATGAACAGTTTTAGTAAACTATTATACATTTCAAACTATGAAATATTAAATAATAAATAGACTGATATATTAACTTTACTTAGATTAAGTTATGATTATGCCCAGTCATTAAACATAAGAGATGGGTCTATTGAAAATTTAATGTTTATAAGGGTTATGTTAACTAAGCAGGAAAATTTTAGACTCTTCTTTTCTGGACAATTACCAGGAAAAAGGAAGATCTCCAACACTTTAGTAATTATCGGTTTTCTCTCCAGGCTACCTAATTTAAGCTAGCTATGTCAGACGGTTAATCGTGCTATCTTCATAGACTTGTACAACTTGTATATATACTTATAATATGAACTCAATATACAGTTTTATATTCTAAAAAATTGAATTTCTGGATTTCTGACTTAAGCTTTTAAATTTCTTGAGCTTTAACTCAAAAACCATTTGTGAATTATTTAGATGGTGTCCAGTTTTTTTTTTTTTTTTTTTAATGTTACTGAAATATAAAAAATAAAAATTACCTGTCTGTCTCCATTTGTGCTTTTAGCTTCTTTTCCATATGTAAATCCTGCAAGGGCCACAGTGTGTTTCTTTTTGTCCTGATACGTGGATGCCAAAGAGTACCGTATTAGAAGAGGGTGAGTTCGAAGATATACATAAAAATTAAATACATTGGGATTTGCTGAAATAAAAAAATCCTAATATGAATATATTGTTTTTACTTCGTATATTATCATTAATTTAATTCATCATTTGAAATAGTTGTAGTATCATAAAATAAATAAAAATTATTCAAAACAATTTTGGTTAATACAATAATTTCATTAAGCAAGAACTTAAGTTATTTTTTTATTAAGTAATAACAAATTGAATATGTTTCTTAATTTTAAATTACAAATATTTTTCTAAAATAATTTTTTTTTTTAATGGTTTATCTTTTAAAAGAATCGAATGCATTTTAGAAAATAAAAGATAAAATCATAGTGTCAAAAAAAAAAAAAAAATTAGAGTTTGAAAATAGAAGTCTGAAGTTGAGGGTGACGACAATTCAAGAAGTGAGACTAAATCAGGCTCAGTAAGATTTACTGGTGGGTGTACCAGTGAGAGCTGGCACCAAAAGAAGGAAGGTAAGTAAACAATTTGTGGTTTACAGCTCGTTTAGACAAATGTCAAAAGAATAACAACTGACCATTTGTTATCGATAATAAAGTTGACCATCTGGTTATGTTTGAATTACAATGGCCAGTTTAGAAACCTAGAGCTTGTCATGGGGATCGGTTCACATTCGGGAAATTCCTTCTTCCCTTGCAACTTATTCCGTAAAATATAAATCATTTTCTATTTTTTCTCTTTAGTGATGCTGACCAAATTTCAAATTTTATTTGTTTTTTAATTCATTTTGTTTTGAAGAAGTAAATTATTTTTTATTTTCTTCTATGGAGAAAATTTATTTACTAGTCCCTTGAATAATTTAATTGTTTGTAATTATTCACTGATGGGGTTTAATTTTAGTTCTGGTATCCATCTCACCCTTCCTTCCTCACCAAAACTCCTCCATAGCTAAACATTACGCCTAGTGTGCTTATATCCTGTTAAGTTAGTACACAATCCTTTCCTGCACATTCAGATTAATTTCAAAAATATTTCAGACAAAACTTCAGTCACATTGTTTCAGAATATGAAATCTGGTTTAGGCCCTCTATTCCTACCTCAGTCATTTCTCTCCCAAATCTTGCATTTCTATGTCACAATCAAGCAGTCCAGAAATAGGACAGTGTTGGACTTTTAGTTTTTAGAGCATGAAAGTTTGTACTCAGGCCTACTCATTCTCTTCACTTTCCTAACCCAGAATTCCTTGTCACTGAAAACACCTATTGTCCAAATATTCTTCGTTATACAGTGGTATACCAACCTCCTAATAAACCCTTTGATACATTGCTGGAAAAGCACTGTATTTTACTCCTTTTTATTCCAACATAATTATTTCTCAAATTTTAACTCTTTCTTTCCCTTTATAATATTTTCTGCAATGTTATATCTTGAAAAACTCCCATAATATTTATATTATATCCTATCTTATTCCTGTCTCAGTGTGACTTAATTCTCATATCCATTAAGACCTACCTTCCTAATTTTTAGCCAAGATCAGTATCTCTTCAGTTTATTTGATCTCTTACCTATCAAAATCTTGAAGCGGACCTTGATTCCCTTGTTGGAGTACAATCTTTATCTGTCTTTTGATCGATCAGAAGGTCAAAATTCTAATCAATAACCAAATTTTACTTTCTCCTCAGTGTCTCATGGTTTTCCTTATTCTATCTCTCTACCAAGTACCCCCAAGACGTATTTTTTCTATCCCACTCTTGATGTTTTTTTTGCCACTATAAAATGAATTAAAACGTGTGCAGTTGGTTGTAATGGTATTCCCATAAAACACCTTAGGGCCAGTCTTCTCTACTCCTTCGTAAGTACAATTTTTCCCTTCAGAACTCAAGTCTTTCCTTAATCCTGAAAACAATCGCGCTTGATCTCTCTAAAGTTTTTAATAATACCAATTACTTTTGTCTACAATCTAAACTTATATCCCTTTCTTCTCTGGTTTCCCAGTTAGTTTCTATCCCATAAATCTCTCTTCCTGGTCATATCTGCTTTCCCTTTTCCTAGTTCTTTTCTTCATTTTTTCATTTTGACTATAGTCTTATAGTTTTTAAGATGATTCTCTCTGGAGAACTTGAGCATAGACTCAAGCTGTAGTTAAACTGTTTAATCAGGTTTGACTTTGGTTTGATGAGAAGGACCAATATCATAGAAGTTCATCTAAGCTGGAATGGTTATACCCTCTTTCATAAGGGAAATGACACTATTCCCTTTGTTCAATCCTCTATCATATCATATCTTCTCACTCCTTTTGATATTGATTATGATCTGTCTATTTCTAAATCTTTCATATTTTTCCATTACACCCATTCTATACTCCAAACTTCACCCTCCTTCTTGGAAATCCACATTTAACCGCTCCTTCTTTAACAGATCCACTAATCTCTGGAATTCCACTCTATCCCTCTAAATATTCGTCACTCCTCCTGATTCTCGTTCTTCATTTCCCAACTACTTCAGCCCCTCCTTGCTTTACAATTAGGCACCAGGAACTTCTTCTTCTTATTATATACTGCATTACTAGTATTATTATTAGTTTTGAGCTAATTTAATTTTTATTATTTTTATTTTTAGTACACTTATTTTTGCTATTCTTTGTTTTTTTTTTACTGTTCACCATTGTAAATACTTTGTTTACAATTGTTGACAGTGAGAATAATATGTAACCATAAATGTCATGTAAAATACTGTAAATGTTTAGTCTTGTTAGTTTATTTTTACAAAACTTTTAACTTATTCATTTAAATTTCTAATATTTGTTAAATACCATATAATAAAGGGCAGCTATATTGCCAGTGTGACATTTTTCTTATTCAAGGGGATTAAAATCTCAGAATAAATTAAATTTTTTTTTAAATTTAAAATTTTATTTATTCATTTATATCTATAAAAAAAAGTCATAGAAATTTAAAAAGAATGCCCCCTAGGAATTGTTTCTCCAATAGATAAACAGCATGCCTATAAATAACAGATAAGGGACTAGAAAAGATTATTTAACTGGCAAACAAGATTTAAGAGGGACAGAATTAGAAAAGTCTAATCTCACTTAAGAAAAGTCAAATCTATATTTTAATTAAAAAAAAAAAAAAAGTATGTTTCTAATGAGTGCTCTTCTGTCTTGGTGAATGGGTAGAATAGGTTAAATAAAACACAATATTGACTTAGTAAGTCAGTCCTGCTCTTAAAGTCACAGTAGGGTAAGAACAATTGAGGAACATCTTGCACAATGAATGGATTATGCACAATCAATGGATAAAGGGGAGGAAGAGTTGAAGCCCTGAAAATGTAGCCTAATACAAAAAGAAACAAAATTTCAAAGGAATGTTATTGATGAGGAGTAAATCAAAGAACACTTTGAAAAAGTAAAGGCTGGCAAGTTCTGGCCTGGTCCTTGCAATGTGCCACAATTGAGTTCTTCCTTGAGACTTGCGCTTTAACACTGATTTTGGAATGAAATAACAAGCTTAACTAAATTCACTTCTACCTCTATCCTATCTTTAGTAGAGGGAAACAACCAGTTCTATACCACTATCCAGTTCTGGGCCATAGCACTGATAAAGGTTCTAATCCTTTAGGGCTTAGGATAGAACTAGGGCATTCACCTTCCTCTATTCAATAATGATTATATTATTTAATTTACACCTCTCTAGCACATATTTGTATCATAAATCCTCTCAAAACACCAATGTGAAGGAAATTCACTATTATGACACAACCATCACATTCTGGCATATTAAAGAAGTATTACTCTTGATTTGTTTAAAGTTTTTTAGAAAGATTTTTGAAGCTAAAAGACATTTAAATGTATAATATGACACTCATAAAATAAAAATTAACGAAGATCTTTACATAAGAAGGAATAAAAAGAGCCATGGAGGCCGAAGATTCCAATTTTAATTTTTGAATACTGTCTTTAACAAAATTATATTTAAGCTCCTGAAGCATCAACAGTATTAGAAGCAAAACTATTGGAGTAAAATAAAGTTAAAAAATGAAATTATATTTTTTGACCACATGTCCTAACTAGAATCAAGAATAAGTTTGGAAGGTAGAACTTGAATGCAAGTGCGGGTAGGTTTCATCATGTAATCAATGGATGACCAAGTCACTCAGATGAAGTGAGATCTAAAAAGAACAAGACATTTAAAATATTGGAAGCACAATGACTTTATGCGGCACAAGAAAGGCAATTTGAAATATGTGAATAATCAACATTAATATTATTTCAAACTTATATGTCAAGTTGTATTCATAACTTCTCATTTAATTACAGGAATTAACATAATAAACTTTTTAATCCAAGCACATTTGTCTTTTTTGGTTTCTAGTAAGTTTCTAAACTATTGATGAGAATAGCTTCTTTCTCGAGTTAACAATATTTCATCCACTTTCTCCATTTAACAATCTACAAAACCAAAAAGATACAAAAGATAATATACCTGTCATCCCTTCTTGCTTATCATCATCTGAGTATTGCTGGTGCATAGTACCAACATTAGTAAGGAGGAGAGTATTCAGGCTGCCTGTTGGGTCCTTGAGAATCCAAAGAGCCATTGACCTCAAAAATGGATCAGGATGAACTTTAGAAATATCTTGGTTTTCCCCCTTAGCATCGCAACCAAGAATTTCCTAAAATCACAATTAAAATATTTTTTTCATTTTTATTAAGTACAATTTAAAATATGAAGTTAAAGTTATTGTTTGCACCTGGTAGTGCAGGTTTAGACCTTTATTAAGAAATAAATAAATATATATATCCAGTGCTATGGGTGTTTAGAAAAGTGTGGCTACTTGAAGATAACCACCTCTTCCTCCACGCATGAGGGTGGGGAAAAAAAGTTAAAGTTCAAATAAATGTAAATGTGGTGGCTGGTGTTGGCGAAGTGTTCTGCTAGTTTAGCCACCACATCAAATTCAAAGACGCTTCAGTACTGGCCCGTGAAAGCAACTACTATCGACGGACCATTAGAGAAGCCATAGAAATAAGGAAGAATCCAAAGAATATCAACAGGGAAGACGGATACAGACTCAGCAAGAAACCAGCGCTAGTCGACAAGAGGATCCAGCCAATCAGTGACCAGCTACCTGACTATTCCGGAGACCAGCCGCCGGAAGACAGGATAAACCAATGGGAAGGCAGGCTTCGCCCATGGACCGGACCGCGCCAGGTATAAGTACCCCTGGATTTGAAGACAGCTCTCATTCTCTATTCAGCCCTGAAGAAGCCATCACAGGATGTGTGAAAGCTCGGCAACTATCGACAACTTGCCACGGTCCAACCCGGAAGAAGAAACTGTACATACAATTATTGAGTCATTTATTTATCTAATAAAGAAATAAATATTTTTCCATTGTTAATGTTTACTGGCATATTTTCTGTAAGTTGAAAATGACAATCACCAAACTCCTTGTAATAAGACGATAGTCCTTAATACATAAATTATAATGATTAGGATTATTATTATGATTATCATAAGCAAGATATAGATCCAGAGAGTTGTCTTTTTAGGAACACTTATTAACTTTTCTAATATAGATCTGATTTCAGATTTTCTTTTTCTCTTTGTTTGAGTGCTTAAACAAGTATAACATCGACTATGGGTAGAGAGGACCATGTTTGGTAGAATAAGAAAAAAACAACATGCACATTGCTGTGCAGTGATCCACAGTGCCTCTCCTTCTCATAGCAGAGAATCTCTCCTTCTAAGTAGCAGAATCAGCAATGGATTCCTCTTATGAAGAGCTATTAATTTTCAAAATTAACAAAGACAAAGAAAATGACAAGGCCAAGAAATGGAAAAGAATAACGAGGCAAATTTGCTTTTAAAAAATACTAGGATTTTATCTATTAGCAGAGAATTTATAAAAAAAATTCTCAAGTATTCACAAATGTTTTATACAAGTAAATATAAATCTATGAACTTATGCTAAAGAAGCAATGAGCAACAAGGAATAAAGAACACTTGGTTCTTAGAAGTTACCTTCATGGTTCACATATTTTTGTTTTTTTTTTTGTTTCTTTCACCTGACCAACTATTTAGGGTTCTGAAGGAGAGGGGGGATACCTACAAGTAGCCAACCTATTTTAAACACCTATGGCACTGTCCAGTTTACAATTCTCAAATAAAAGGGTGACTGGTGCACCAGGATGAGTGTGAGAAAGAGAGAGAGTTTTTAATATAAAAACGATATTTATTTATTAGGATTTAAACAATGAAATAGAACATATAGGAGTGGGGGATTACCTGATATGTCAAGTGTGAGTATAAAACATTTTTTCAATGTAATAGTGTAATACTTAGTTAAGAGCAATCCAACTGAACCAGATTTAATTATTGATAAATGATATATTCTATAAGAGTTATATTTTGTTTTAGCTCATCCAATTTAGGATTGGCAAATATTTTTCAAAAGTCACTTACTGGTATCATTGCTAATAGCATGATTACCTTGAGGGAAGTCTACTACTGAAGTTTAGCTAAATTATCCTAGTAGGAGTATGGGATTCCTGAAAAGTCAGGAGCGTAAAAAACAAGTATTTTTAAGCACGTGTAATACTTGGTATATCAATTAAACTCAACACAAACTTGTTAATTGATAAAAATATTTTATAAAAGCTACCCAGTAAAATTGAACAATTATGAAAGGGGGTTTTAATTAATTGAAATTTTATTTATATGTTTATAAACTGCAATTAGTTGTTTTTCTAAATGAAATTAGCCATGACACTTTTAAATGTAAAATTTTAATAATAATTTAATAATTAGGTCATTAATTCTAAAGGAATGTAACTATTAAGGTAGTTATAATCTTTATTTTAAACTATTATAATAATTATAATAAAAAAAATTCAATGTTTTCTTTAATCTTAACAACTAGACACCAATAATAAAACACACTATATCAATATGTGTTTGTCCAAAAGTGCCTGTCATTGCTCTACAGGCTACAGTTATTAGTTTTTCATAATGAAATTTGATATTTAGTTTTTAAATTAAAAAAGAAAGTCTAAATATTTAATAGTGAAAGGATATGAAATGCCAAGTACGAGTAAAATGTCGAGTTTTTTTTTCAATGCATCATATATAATTGCACTTTAGAGCAATCCAACTGAACTTAGATTCAATTACTGATTACATTACTGATAAGCAATATATTTTACAAGTGTAATGGATTAAAGGAGGTAGCTAGTTCATATATAAATATTCATCAACTACACAATTCTGATGAATTTGCTTAGTTTATTTACCAGCCCCTGATATACTTTTTTCCTAGGGCATTTTGCTTATAAGTAACAAATAAAATTATAGTGTTATAGATTGAAGTGGGCCAATAAGAGTGGTGATTAGAAGAAAAGTTACATGCTAATAAAAATTTGTTTTTACAGAAGTGGGTGTAAATTTAGTTAAAAGCAATTTAGGAATTACACATAGGGATATTTGAAGATTGAGAATAGGCATTTACCTAGATCCGTAATTTAATGGTTCATTAAAATTTTTTTTAAAATTAAATTTTACAAGTCACTCTGTACACAGAGAGAAAGTCTAAGATCATTATTGAGCAAAATTGGGCCTATAGGAATGTGAGTTTAAATTGGATGGAAAGTTCAAATAGAAATATTCAATAACTACGTTGCACCACATCAAATTCAAAGACGCTTCAGTACTGGCCCGGGAAAGCAACTACTATCGACAGACCATCAGAGAAGCCATCGAAATAACCAAGAATCCGAAAAATATCAACAGGGAAGACGGATACAGACTCAGCAAGAACTGGAAACCAGCGCTAATCGACAAGAGGATCCAACCAATCAGTGACCAGCTACCTGACTACTCCAGAGACCAGCCGCCATAACACAGTATCAACCAATGGGAAGGAAGGCTTCGCCCAAGGACCGGACCGCGCCGGGATTATACACCACCTGGTGTATAAAACATGGTATTTATATACCACCTGGATTTTTAAATCTCTCTTTTACAGCTCTCATTCTCTATTCAGCCCTGAAGAAGCCATCACATGATGTGCGAAAGCTCGGCAAATATCAACAACTTGACACGATCCAACCCGGAAAAAGAAACGGTAAATACATCTGACGACCGTCGAAGCCTAACGTGAATGAATATATTTATTATTTAAAAGCCAAGAAAGTAATTAGTAATTAGAGTTGAAAATCTTACATTCTTTTCATTATGTGATAAATCACCAACCTGACAAACAATCCATGTTCAAACGTATTTTAATTGTCCATAAAGTTGTCTCAGGGCCGCTGACTGAAAGATTGAGGTCAGGCTTGTTGACAGTGGAAATATCTCAAGTAACGACATTTATATTCTCTCTAGTCTGTCTAGATTCTTGTTGAAACAAACTCAATAGATCTATTCCAACAAAACCATAAACCAGTGTGCGACCAGTTTTCAATTGATTAATGAATAATTTAGTGCCGTTGACGACTGATCAACCAACGATGAATTTACCTCTCATAAACAAACAGAGTGTTTTGACAGTCCAAACTTAGTTNTTTTTTATTTTTATTTTTTATTTGATTTAATCTAAAAACATAATTCCTTCAAGAATTTATAATTTAAATAATTTGGTTACAATAATTTTAAAATATGAGCCTTTAAGAAAAATACCCAAAATTGATAAAGACATCAGTGGTAACTAAAAATGTTAATAAAATTTTTAAGACTATGAGGTTATTATATGAAATTCATCAAAAACTTTGAAAATAATTTCTCCCTGACAAAATGTTTGAAGATCCCAACAATCTGGAGTATATAGAATACATTACCTATTGCAAGATTCAACTAATGAACAACTTGGTAATAACAGACCCAGACTTTTTTAAAGACTTCTTACTAGCTAAAAATGCTAATAATTTCAAATTTTTGTACTTTTGAGTCATATGCTTTATTGAATAAAAACACTCCATAGCTTAGGCAAATTGAACTATGAAAGATGCAGGGATAAACATAAACTAAGCAACTATTGAAAAGGAAGGCATTGTTATCCATTTTTTTTTTCTTTTTTATAACTTTTCAAACTTAGCCAAAACAATGGAAGAATAAAGACGATTTTGAGTACCATGAGTATCAAATGAATAGACTACATTCATTCACTTGGGTAGTGCTGTTCAATTAAGCAAAGAAAAAATTTTAAAATACTGGTAGCAGACTGACGCTCCACAGTACGGGAAGAAAATACAAGTTGAAATTATGTCTAAAGGGCATAGGTGAATAATTAATGAATTAGTTACCTATCTTCAGAGAAATCGTTGGAGAAAAACTGAGTCATACGCTCATCTCTCTTAGAGCGGAAAAGGCCCCAAACTAAGGACTTCTTTTTCATTGCTAAGTAAAACAAAGCAGCATCCAATGGGTCCTGATTTACTTGGAAGGAAGCCTTGGCAACCTGAAATAAACAATAAAAAGAATGCAGAAAATGAAGCTGAATACAATGAAATAATAGAACAAGAATATAGTTAAATAACATATTAGCCATATGTATTATGTTAGGAAGTAACAAGGAAAAATTTAACTAAAAAATATAAAAATTGTAAGGTATTTTTTAGAGTTTGTGAATGAAATTGAAATAAGAAAAATTAGTATTAGTTTCAGAACACAGAACATTGTAATATGGAAACCATTATTATCAAATCTCTTTATGATTAATCTAACTATAAACTTTTACAGCAGTATATTAAGTGGTGCAATTCATTATTCCAAATATTATTAGTTTGACATTCTTAGGCAAAAACAAAAAAGAAAAGTCTGCAAAAGAAGCTGCATAGTCCAAGCAGATTTCCCATATTTCATTATAGAAGGATATAAATAAGAATAAAAGAGGAAATTTAATTTACAAACTGGAGAGAACAATGAGTTCCATGAGAGCATGTAGTGTAAAAGGTATGACCACCAAAATTTGCTTTTAAATGGCCAAAAGGGTATAGCATAAACCTAACATGATCTGTTCAAGTATACACATATGCACACTTACACACACATGCATGAACACTCAAACAAATTTTAACAAATCATATTAAGAGCTTATTGAATGTAGTGGATAATCTGTAAAAAAAAAAAAAAAAATTTCAAAAGTAGCATTATGCTATCAATATGAATAGCTTGAAATACAAAGCTTCAAATGAGATAAGATTTGAACCTGAAGAGAAAAATTATCTTTATTCTACTTTTCTGTTGAAGATGATCCAAAGATTGTAATTACTCAAGAAAGTTAACTTGAAATTAAAAATTAAACATAGAGATGGATACACATAAATATCTCCCACGCAGTTTAAAACATTTATCATATACATTTTATAACAAATGAAGCATTTACCATTTCATCTTCCGGGTTGGACCAAGTCAAATTGTTGTTATTTGCCGAGCTTTCGCACATCATGTGATGGCTTCTTCAGGGCTGAAAAGAGAATGAGAGTTGTAAAGAGAGATTTTTAAAAATC
>KZ807562.1:248957-262549 GCA_000696205.2 Oncopeltus fasciatus
TTAATTAATTAATTTTTTTTGCTAGACCAAATTTTTAGCTTCTCTAATATCGGTTTGGCAAAGATTTTTTGGCATTTTTCAAAAGTTGCATCATGGTAACAACAATAATAGCTGGATTTACCAAAAAGAAATTTTCAAAAAAAAATATGTTTTGCTAAGAGTTTATAAATTTTAGAATGAAATCATATTTTTAATTAAAGGGACTTTCTACTGCTACTGTTTCATCTCGTACAAGCCACTTTTATTGAATAAGAGATTTTTTTAAATGCCCATCAGTAAAATTTTATCAAATTACTGATAAGAAAAGTATATTTTTAAATTTAAGCAAATAAAAAGAGTTATCATATACACAACATGACATAGCAAAAAACTAAACTTCTTCTATATTCTATTACCAGAATAGCCAATAAATTGAGGATGTTAATTTACGTATAAGAAGCCAAAAGAGCAGGAAGAAAAAAATATCCAAAATAATTGTTTATGGCAAAACTGTTTTTATTTATTATTTTGTACCTGCTCCATAACTGACTGATAGAGTTCTCGACCTAGACCAGCCTCTCTGCTTTGTAAGATTTTCTTCATCAGACATTGAGCAAACCACTTGACCTTGTTGTACACTACATGACCCAGAAATTCTCCTAAAAAAAAAAAGAAGGAATTAATGCACTGTAAAGGAGCAGTACTCATAGTCAATTACTTTTTTATCCTTGAGTGTATCTTTATAACAACCCAATAACTGCTAGTTGCACTCCAGAAAATACCTACCTTAAATAGATACCATTCTTTATTAAATGGAAAAAAAATAAGGTGGTCAGGAGAGTGTGCTATCTAAAGCTATATATAAAAATGTCTGTCGTGAAATTGGTGCTTAAACTAAACAGATTTCCTGTGCTTCATTAATGATGACACATACATAAGAGTTATAGCAAATTTTATATGAAAGGAGGAAAGGCAATGAGTGTAAAAGAGCAGATTATTTTAAAACTAACACTAGTCCGTTTAAGAGGGATGAGAGAGGAAAATGTACTTACTTCCCGTTTTAATTCCTAAACATCTTCTTCCTTCAATATAGGTTTTTCAAAAAAATGTTATAAATTAATAAATGTTAAAAATTTAACACCTATTTTGCAAAGTAAATGTTTTTAAAAAGCCACTTATATTAAAGATATTAGTATTACAATTTTGATCTTCTGGCTAAACCTCTCCCTACTCATCTAATGCCAACCAAAAAGAACTTCATCAAGATGTTTGTAATAATAGCCCAAAAACTGAAGTTGGTTTCTATATTTTCAAATAAGAGAACCTGCCCAATCCTTTAAGTAACATTCTAAAATATTTTCCATAATAAGTTTCTACATAAAATGTTACAGGCATTGAATATGAAATTAGAAAAATATATTACATCTTATCCTTTTTATTTTTTTATAACTATTGATAATGAGATATTGATGATTTATCATTTATATTATTTTAATTAATTAATTATAAATCGGCCACTCCCTCTTGACCAATTTTAGTGATGAACAAACTCATCTATCGTAAGTAAAAAGAAGCTTTAACACCAAATTTTGTTTTAAAATTAGGAATGCTGAAGTGCATATATACACACACACACTATTTTAAGCTTCTCCTAAATAGAATAGTTGAAGATATGTAAAACTTCTTCAATGTCCCATTATGATAATAATGCGAACAGTTCGATTTCCTTATGATAAACCAGAAAAACCTAACTGAACAAAACAAAAGTCATTATTTGATTAATATAAGAAATTACGCAAACAACAAAATTTATTTATCACACAATGGACATTTAACAAGATATTTTTGGCAGAATAGTATGAAGAAAATTGTTAGTAGAACATCATTATAGCTACAAACCAAGTTATGGCCATATATTTTAAATAAATATAGTCAACAAATATTTAAATAATTGTTTTTAACAATAGTGATAACATATTTGTTTTTGAACCAGAGAAAAATGTAAACAAAGGTAACGAAATCTGAAGTAAAAAATTAGAAAATTAAATAATAAAATTTTTTTTTTAAAAATACCTTACAAGATGAGCTAAAATAGCCTTAACCCATCTAATTTTCCCAGAATTAAGAAGCTCCATAAGTTGCTTAGGGTGGTATTGAGGAAGCACCGGGCATGCTATTCTGCTGGCCTCAAATAGTCCATAGTCAGGCATATAAGACTCCATATTTTGCTCTGAGCTGACTTGTCCACCTAGGAAAGTAAATAATATTGAGCAAATTTCATTCAAGAAAACACAAACTGTGCTACAATAGTACTTCATTATTGTTCAACTAAACTGCTTTCCAAATTAAATAAATAAAGAGAAGCTTTCATCTTGAATTTACTTTATATATTTTATATTTCTTTAAAACTATCTATATTTAAATTGGATGGTTCAGAAAGATATCAGCAAGCATGACAATTTTTCAGTACACCAACATATAAGATTTTTTTAAATCCAGGATATAGCCACAAATTGGAAAAAAAAAACAAAAAAACATTTTAACTGTTTGTTTGCCACTAATTTCATATTTTAAAAATGGATAACAAGTAATGAATATAAATTAAAAGTTTCAAATAAAAGAAAAAGTGTGCTGTAAATACTTGATATCACGATAACAATCATTATTTAAAATTGTATTCTACCTCCAGATGCACTTGATTTCTTCTTTTTACTTTCCACTGAGAGAAGGGTGAGATTGATTGAGCTTACTCTTGACAAATGAGGCATTGAGCTAACATTTGCTAATCTACGCTGAGATGATTCCTATAATAACAAAAATATTAAATATTGTTAGCAATCATGAAAAATACTTTAAGAAATAACTGAAAAAGTTAAGTAGAATTCAGGGCAGTTTTAATTCCCAAGTTTATTTTATAATACATATATTACAACAAAGTCTAAAAAAAACAAAAAAAAAAAAAAAACAGGTAAACATGTAGCTTTACTAACAGATTTACCATGTTCATTACGGGTGGACATAAAAATAAGAGTAAAACTCCTCTTTGCCTTAGCATTGATAAATTTACATGTATTATTCAAAAATTGTTAATGTGACTAATATATTTTGATATAAACATTGATTTGCTTTTTTGCTTTATTTATGTTTATTGTATAAAAGAGAGTAATTCGTTATGTTGTAAAAATCTATTTACTTTAGTTAAATTAAATATAATATGTTTTAAAAATTAAATATACATTTAACACAGTTAATAAAATAACAATAGTTAATTTCAAATTGAGAATTTTTGACCATAGAGATTATTAGTGGATGTTTTTTATTGGGGTTTAGTCAAGGTTGAACAAAAAAATATAATTTAAAAAAATATGTATTTTTTATTATCTGCTGAAGAGTTGGCTCACATTGCAAGCCATCTTCGTCCTGAAGGTGAGAGAGACGTCTTTTCCCCTGGATCAAATGTTCATGACTAATAGTTAATGTTATTCGTGATAATTGTTTGGGGTCTGAAGATGAGGTCTTTGGCCTTGAAAGCATTAAGTCTAAAATAATAAAAAACTGTGCCAAGAATTGACTATTTGCTTACTTCTGTACAAGAACTTCGGTACTAAAAATCAATATGTTAACACAAAGTTTTATTTGAGAGCAATAAATAACAACAAAGAGTAAATAGAATAGTATACAAAATTTTAACAACAAAAATAGAAAATATAATGCAGTCCTTCCAGTCAATTAAAATATAATGAGAAGAAGTAAATAGTAGTACTTCAACAAATTTTCAATGGGGTCATATTTTCTATATAATAGTGACAAAAAGAGAGTTCTATTAATTAGATTGGAAGGAATAGTAGAATAAGACAAAGCCAGGATTACTCTGCCTCCAAGGCTTATGAAAACATTTTCATTAGCAATTAATATACAATTTCCAACACTAATAAACAATTTTTATTTATATGATTTATGCAAGGGCTAATTTTGACAAATTTTTATTTGTTCACGTGGGTTTCAACAGTATATCTAGAAATATTCATAAACACTTCTTCCAGGCTTAAACATGTAGAAAATAACTTTTTTCCGAGCTTTCGCACATCATGTGGCTTCTTCTGGCTAAAAGTAGAATGAGAGCGACTACAGGTCAAAGGGGCTTTTATTCCTGCCTAGGACGGGACCTTGATCTAAATCTGCCTTCCCATTGGTTTGCTCAGTTAATTTCCGGAGGAGTCTGTCAATATCACTGCCAGCTTTGTTAATTTTTCTGAATGATAATGCTAGTTTTCAATTTTGATATACGATATATTCTTTTTCCCTATTGACGTAACTTGGATTCTTTATTTCTTATTAAATTTCTAAAATTTAATTAAGAAATAAAAATTTTTTAAATGTAGTTTTTTATTTCTTTGGCTTCTCTAACTTTTCTGCGGTAGTAATCATTCTCTCTAGCTATGATGGTGGCATAAACAAATAAATAGAAAAACAGCTAAGGGAGCAACAATATCTAAATTTATGTACAATTTCTTCTTCCGGGTTGGACCCAGACTTAGTTCTTGCTAAGTCTGTATCCGTCTTCCCTGTTGATATTCTTCGAATTCTTCGTTATTTCAATGGCTTCTCGATGGCTTCAATGATCGACACACGCCTCAAAGAACACATCGCAGACATCAAACACGGACGCACGGAGAGGTCAGCTCTAGCAGAAAACTTTGTCAACACCAACCACCATATCAAATTCGAAGACGCTTCAGTACTGGCCCGAGAAAGGAACTACTATCGACGGACCATCAGAGAAGCCATTGAAATAACAAAGAATCCGAAGAATATCAACAGGGAAGACGGATACAGACTTAGCAAGAACTGGAAACCAGCGCTAGTCGACTAGAGGATCCAGCCAATCAGTGACCAGCTACCTGCTACCTGACTACTCCGGAGACCAGCTGCCGGAAGACAGGATCAACCAATGGGAAGGACTGGACTACACCGGGTATAAGTACCCCTGGATTTGAAGACAGCTCTCATTCTCTATTCTGCCCTGAAGAACCCATTACAGGATGTGCAAAAGCTCGGCAACTATCGACAACTTGACACGGTCCAACCTGTAAGAAGAAACTGTACATACATTTGATGACTGTGGAAGCCTAAATGAACAATATTTTAATTATCACCACACCACCAGATGTTAAAAACTTGTTACAGAATAAAATGAAAATAAATAGGGAAATGTCATGGAACTCTGATCGGACCAACAATAAACCATGGGAAACTAAAAAGGTCACAAAAACAAGGAACACAAACAATAAAAAAATAGGAAACACATACAACTCATCTTCGAAGAAGCCAGAGAAAACTTATCCGTGGACCTTAAATAAATTTTAGGCTTGAAAATAAATAAGACAAACAAAAGAAGATAAAAAAAAAAAAAAAAAATTACCTGCATGGAAAGAAAAAAAATGAATTATCACTGCTAATTTTGTTTTTCTTTATTAATCTCCGTATCAAATCTTCATTCAAAGCTTTTGTGATTTCAGAGATAATTTGAGCATATGGAGCTTAAAGAGTAGAAAGAAACAGCAAAAAGAAATATATTTATTCTAATTAAATGTTACATTGGAAGAAAAGTAAATACTTGTTTTTTTAAACAAAGAGTAATATAATTAAATTACCTGAGCAAGACTTCGTAGGTCTTCATCCCTAAGATTACGAGTATCTTGAAGCTCCTCACTCTCTTGATGTGGTAATTTGTGGCCATTAGATAAACCACATTTCTCTCGAACTAAACCCCCGAAAAATAAATAAATGGAAAAGAAACTAATAAAACTAGTATTCAAGATAAATTTATATATTAAATTTAATACTCAGATAAAATTAAATCTAATAGAGTAAGTGAAAAGGACTCATTTGCATTAGGGAAAATGATCAAATCACTTAGTTCAGTAATGATAATCCAGTGAGATTCTAGAATTTTTAATAAGAAAGAACAACATTCTTATTATTTATTAGTAATGGTAAAGATACTAATATTTTTAAAAACAAATAAAATTTCAACTTTTTTTTTTGGAAAATCATAAAACTACCAAGAGTCAGGCAGTTTTAATTTCAATACTCGAACTTGCCAATTTAGGTTAGTAAAACAGTAGTAGTAAAAATGAAACCTACTCAAAAAAAAGTCTGTCAGGCACTAAGTAAATTTACTATGTCTCATGAAAAGAGGACATAAAAAATAGTAAATGACCAATATGATTAAAGTAAAAGAGATACCACTAAACTTTGCTCTAAAGACTGAAGAGCTCAACAACATAATTACACCAACTTTAAGAAGGATTTTTTGTAAAAGATAAATTTATAATATGAATATAAAACATAGATTTTACACTTATTATCAATGATGATCAATAAACTTTTAGTAATTCAAATAAAAAGAAAGGATAAATTGATAATAAATTTTGGCCTGCCTCTAAAACCCTCCTCTCCTCTCTCCTCATTCAATTTTAAACAAAAATTAATTTATGCAACGGTTTTTAATAAAAAGGCTGAAAAATGAATCCAGTTTTATATTTTAAAAATAAGAGGGCCTAAAAGTCAATTTTAATTTAATAGCTCATTCTACTCCTCTTGGCTGATTTTAGCCATAAAAGAATTGATTAAAATGTTTGCAAGAAGAAGCTAAAATGCCAAAATTGGTTATATGAAAAATTGTGGACACCAGAATACAAACACAATTTTGAACAGCCCATATTTTCAGATTCTCCTATGTAGGATCACTGAAGATCTGAAGAATTTTTTTTTTTTTTTAAATCGCATTATTACATTTTAAAGTCTTATCTACCAATGCTAATGCTAGAAAAAAAGAGGGAAGTTAATAGTTGGGTCACTGGTCCCAGTTTTTCTACCTCCAAAATAAGAACTAAGTTAAATTGGGCAAAATTTAAGGAAAGTATGATTAAAATTCACAACACCATAAAAATGAAAATAAAAAATGCAATTTATAAACTGGAAGTTTATAACCTTTATAGACTTTACTCAGGAAGTTCTCTCCCAATAAAGTTCTTTGATGATAAACAACTGTGCAACATTGAGCATAGGCGTATCAAGCAATTAAATAAAGCAAGTTTTTCATAAAAATACTTACAAGCATAAGGTTTCCATTGTGAATAAACGTGCATTTCTGAATCCATTCCAACTACAAGGATCCCATCCCTGACCCAAGATATTTGCATTGGTAAAGGTGGTAGTCCATCTGCAGTCTGTAAGTTAATTTTTCTTAACTTCATCCATCTGTAAAAAATTGAGTATATACAATTATTAATTAAAAAAACATTATGAAATAAATTATTGACAATGATAGTAGTTTAACAAAACTGAAGAAAAATTAATAATAAAAAAAGTTTGTTAATCCCTCTGGTGCCAACTTTTTTAATCACGAACTTTAGACGGGATGATCAAAAGTCAACCGTTAAGGTATAATAAATATTAAAAATGACTAATTAGTGCCTCTGTCTCTTTTCATTCTGTATTTCAAGTTATTTTAGTCCAAGTTTGGTAGAATTAGCTGATTCACTACGAGGAAAAATTGAATAAGTAAACTTTAACTCAATTGAGCAGTACTTAAATTCTTTTAAGTTTTCTAGGATACATATGTTTTCAATTAGTGTTCAACAAAATCTTTCTACTGATATATTTTTTTAGACATTGCAACTACTTGGATCACTTAAGCCCCATTTTAAGTTAATACAATTTCAGACATTAAAGAGCTTTTTCTTACTTTAAAAGAACTATTCTAACTTGTTAGCAGAACATCCATACGGAAGAGTGCAAATCGTCAAGATTTGCCACAAACAACCGCTTCAAAGTTCTTCAGAGCGAGGAAGGCGAAATATGGATTCCGAACCAACTGTTACCCGAGTAATTCGACCTCCGCCTATATTTGTGAGAAACCTCAAAGACTTCAGACTGATGTGTTCCCAGCTGAACGAGAGAGTGGGGACCGGCAAATATAGGTGTGTCAATAGACAACAGGACACAAAAATAATCCCTAACAGCCCAGATACCTACAGAAATATGATACATTATCTGAAGGAAACGAACGCGCAGCACCATACTTATCCCCAGAATTTATCAAGGAGGAATTGACTGATCTAGGATTTTGTGTCAGGAATGCAATAAATGTGGTCATAACCCGACCCCAGAAAGGGGAGATCTCTGCCTCAAAAACACCCCTCCCACTGTTCTTCGTGGACTTAGAGCCTACACCCAATATTCAAGACATTTATAGCCTGACCTCACTCTGCCACTGTAGAATAAGAGTTGAGAAACCTCATTTTCGTAAAGATATAGTACAGTGCCACAAGTGCCAGGAGTATGGGCACACGAAAGCATACTGTGAACACACTCCACGGAGTGTCAAATGTGGAAGCGCTTACATAAGTACAGATTGCCCAAAATCTCGAAACACCCCCCTCCCTCATGAATGGTCCAGTCGACTGGACCTTGTTTAGAACTCTCATGGAAGAGTCTCTTGACCTCGAAGTATCTCTGAAAACCTCTGAGGATTTAGATGATGCTGTACACTTATTTACCATAAAACTTCAGAGATGCATACGTATGGCTAATCTCAAACCAAAATTTACCAAATACTCTTCTAAGTCCCAAAAGCCACTCCCAGATTCGCATAAAAAGCTCATAATAGCGAAATGCCGCTCAAGGGTGTTGTTCCAAAAATATAGACACCCCACAGATCGCAAAGACTTTAATCGTCTATCCAGGCTCGTAAAGCAAAAATTAGGTGCTCCGGTCAAATTCTCTGTAATCTTCCCAAGAAGGCAATTATATTCCTTACCTATATCTATAATTGTATGCTCCGAACTACACACTTTCCACTCCTCTGGAAATATTCCGACATAATATTATTTCCCAAGCCTGGAAAACCACCACATAATCCTTCATCCTATCGTCCCCTATAAGTCTCCTTCCTTCACTTTCTAAGGTATTCGAAAAAATTCTGTTAAAACGAATGATGCCTTCCATTGAACCCTACAATATCCTCCCAAATCACCAGTTTGGTTTCCGACAAAAGCATTCTACTGTCCAGCAGGTGTTTCGCGTTGTAGACTCATCTCCTCTTTCCTTGAGCCCAAAGAGTACTGCCCAGGAGCTTTTTTGGACGTTTCTCAAGCATTTGATAGAGTCTGGCATAGTGGTGTCTTGTTTAAACTGAAATCTATACTTCCTAATAACACTTACCTTATCCTTAAGTCTTATTTATCCAACCGTTTCTTCAGGGTTCGGCAAGGATTAAATTACTCAGGTTTCAACCAAGTGGAAGCGGGAGTTCCTCAGGGTAGTGTGCTTGGACCTATTTTATTCATCCTGTACACTGCTGACATCCCTACCCATCCAAGTACCCTCTTAGCTCTATTTGCGGATGACAAAGCTATCCTATCCTCCCATCCTGATCCTAAAACTGCTTCCAAAAACCTTCAGGATCACCTCGAAAAAATCAAACAATGGTGTGGCAAATGGAGAATAAAAATCAATGAAGCAAAATGCATTCAAGTTAATTTCCAACTACGGAAAAAATACTTCCCTGAAATTGTGAAATTTAACGATATTCCTTTACCACATTTAAAATCCATTCGTTACCTTGGGTTCTATCTTGACTCATGACTTACATGGGGCGAACACATTAAAATTAAAAGACAAGAACTAAATCGACGATATGGACTTCTATACAGACTCATGGACAAGAACTCCAATCTTACAATTGAAAACAAACTGACCCTTTACAAAACCTTATTACGACCAATCTGGACTTACGAAGTAGAAATCTGAGGTGCCTTTCAACATCCAACGAATCCAGTCCTTTCAATCCAAAACCCTCCGAATAATCGCAAATGCTCCCTATTACGTATCCAATTCCTCTCTTCACCACGATTTTAATATTCCTTCTGTTCATGACCTCATTCTTCCCACTTCAGCCTTCTCCACAGTAAACTGCCATTCCATCCTAATCCACTGGCACAGACCTTGTCTTCCAACTCCAACCCCTACAACCCTCCCCGTCGGCTCAAACGAAGATGGCCCCGCGACCTCTTGGGGACATAGTCTGTAAATAATTTGAGAGTGGTGACACGGGTCACCTCCTCTCCCCATGTGACTCTCATTAATGTCATTTATTTTCTATTATACATTGTTATCAAATTACAAAATGTTTTTATCTATTTTTAACAGAATGTAATATATAAATCAAGATTATATATATAAAAAAAGTTCATTAACTATAATTTTATTTTAATATGTATTAGGAATAGTATTATTTTATGGAGTCTGAGGATTAAGTATAATTATTATTATAATAATTAAGACTAGGCCCAATGTTTATATTTTAACCCTTTCACTTTCTCATGGCTATGTGATGGGGTTCTATGCAGTGCTCTATGTGGTGAGTAGTGTTCGGCCCTGCCTTCGCAGAGCACTCATATCTCACCAAGTGCTAGTGTTGCTAATTATTATAAGGAGGTTTGGGGGTCTATGACACTCTGTTTTAAGGTTTTTGATACGTGGAAGTCACGAAAGAGTTCGACCGAAAGTCATACTTAAATATTTTATTGTGGACTGGAAATTGATTTCTTGGTCATTTATGGAAAGGGAGGAATCAGATTGGGTTTTCTTTTACTAAAAAGAATACCAATTGCTTTATGGACTGATAATCTGAATCCCATTAGAGTTTAGCCAATCATTGACTCGGTATAATGAATTTTGGAGATTATTTTGAAGCGCTTGCATGCCTCTTCCATACATAACATGAAGGCAGCATCTGCGAGAAGCATAATCTCAGTTTAATAATTTATTTCATTAATTATACCTTTTAAAGCAATACAGAATAGTATCACACTAGATATACCATCCTGTATTACGCTGCTCTCTTGTACAAATTCATTGGAAAGTATGTTACCAATTATTTCTCTAAATGTGCTTAATGCTAACAAATTATGAAATAATTTAAGAATATGCTCATCAATTCCCCATTCCTTCAGCATGTTGAGGATGTGCCTCCTCCTCATCCTATCAAAGGCCAACTCAATACCAATAACAAGGTCTATGAACTTCTTGTTCTTCCTAAAAGCTTGGATAACAGCAGACTCCAAGTGGACCAAGGTGTTCCGCATACTCAGGCCTCCCTTAAGCCACTCTGCCATTCTCCGAGGATGTTCTTTGATTCTAAATACCAATCAAGTCAATAGAATACCGTTTTCTCTAATAATTTCCAGAGGGAGTTATTTAGAGAGATTGGCCGATAGCTATTGGTGTGATGTTTTAGTTTGTCCTTTTTTGGAACAGAGATTGCAATGGATTCTTTCCAAATTATAGGATCCTGTTTTAAATATTTTATTGAGACTGAATAGAGTTTAGATTCAACTGACAAGGGCATTGTATCAATGTTGCTGTGTAACTCATTTTGTACGAGGTCGGGTCATTAAGTGCGTGACTTTTTGAATTTCCCGCCTTATATTGGCAACACTGCTCCTGTCAACAAGCATCTATCAGCAGACTCCTGTAAAAGTTTGAACACGCTGGGTCTTTTAGTTTGTGTTTGACAGTCTTTAAAGACAAACAACTTCGTGAATTGTGGAGAAAATGGAGAAAAGTGAATTTCGTGTGCTCATCAAGCATTATTTTTTGCGGAAAAAAACCATCACTGAAACAAAGGCTAAGCTTGATAAATACTATGGGGACTCTGCACCATCGATATCAATGGTAAAAAAGTGGTTTACAGAATTTCGTTGTGGCCGTACAAGCACGATCGATGCCGAACGTTCTGGACGACCAGTAGAAGTCGCTACACCCGAAACAATTGAAAAAATTCACGATATGGTGTTGGCCGATCGGAGATTGAAAGTGCGGGAGATTGTGGAAGCCATAGGCATATCACATGGGTCAGTGGTTTCGATTTTGAATGATCACTTGGGTATAAAAAAGCTATCCGCAAGATGGGTGCCGCGTTTGCTAACAATCGACCATAAACGCAATCGTGTGACAACTTCGATCGAATGTTTGGCGTTGTTCAACCGCAACAAGGACGAGTTTTTGCGCCGATTTGTAACAGTGGACGAAACATGGATACACCACAACACGCCAGAGACCAAGCAGCAGTCAAAACAGTGGGTTTTGCCGGGTGAATCAGCGCCGAAGAAGGCCAAAGTGGGTTTGTCAGCCAATAAAGTCATGGCTACTGTTTTCTGGGATGCACGCGGTGTAATCCACATAGATTACCTTCAGAAGGGAAGAACAATCAATGGCGAATATTATACCAACTTATTGGACCGATTTAATGAGGATTTAAAGAAAAAACGACCGCATTTGGCCAAGAAAAAAGTTCTTTTCCATCAAGACAATGCAAGAGTCCATACGTGTGTTGTTTCCATGGCAAAATTTCAAGAATTACGCTATGAATTGCTCCCTCATCCGCCGTATTCTCCGGATTTAGCCCCGAGTGACTATTTCTTGTTTCCGAACCTTAAGAAATGGCTTGGCGGAAAGAGATTTTATTCCAACGATGAAATCATCTCACAAACAAATACATATTTTGAGGAGCTCGAGAAATCTTATTTTTTGGAAGGGATAAAAAAATTGGAGAAACGTTGGACGAAGTGTATAGAGCTCAAAGGAGACTATGTTGAAAAATAAAATTACTTTTTATCAAAAAACCATTGTTTCATTTAAAAAGTCACGCACTTATTGACCCGCCTCGTACTAAAATAGAAAACTGGGTAGTGGGAGGTTTTAAGCATTCAGTTAACCTAGGTGATGTAGTAATTAAATAATTGAAGAACCCAATTCCTACTTTTATTTACACTTTAATGGATAAAGAATTGTGCATGCATGCATCCCTACTGCAGTGAGAAAGTAGTGTGTTGAATATAATAAAAGAATAGATAAGCCAGTTGTTCACTGATAAGGGGAAGTATTCAATTATGTGAAACTAGCCATAAATTAGAAACCAGAGATAATTGTAAATAAAGAAATTAAGTGAAATTGAAATAGTGAAATATATTATAGTAAACAACATTAATTGTAAACTATTATATAGTAGTGTTTATAAACCTTTAAACAACATTATTAAAAAATAAATAAATAAAATAATATATAGACAGAGAGAGTGAGAGAGAGAGATATTATATACCAGAACAGAAAAAAGCACAATTAGATGGTGTTTATATTAATGATTATTATTTCATTATAGATTATATTTCTGAAATTATCAAAACTTCAAAATAATTCATCAGTCTTTCAACTCTTTAGCATTTTTATTTCAGTTTAATTAAATTTTTGTATTTTCCTAATTTGAAAGACTCATTTACATTCAAGTAATATTTATAGATTTAGTCTAAAATTATATCTAATATTTTGAATATTTAAACACACAAATAACATTTCATTTGGTAAAGTTTGACCTTATCTTCTCTGAATTATAAATATTAATTCTTTTTCGAGGTGTACCGGCTAATTATAACAAAAGCAGGCAATTCAAAATACATTTATTTTGCCTTTTTGTTTGTTTTCACTCATTATAAAAACTTGTATTTTAAACATTCTTTTTTTTGGAGTCTGAGGATTAAGTATAA